>JAXIVJ010003307.1:10000-95937 GCA_036785665.1 Chirona hameri
AGTTCAAAATTTGACCTCATGTCAAGGTCATTTGTGAACCCAGTAGGTAATGTTCCATATGGGGAGACGCATATCAGCAAGACAAACAAAATAATGCAAGTTGCACGCCTCTATATTCATTATATAAAGAGTCATTGGCAAAAAAGTGCTAGTGACCTAAGATGTCCTCAGCTGACCTTGCATAAGTCACCGAGCAACAGTTGCACCTGGGTTAAGAGTGAGCTAAAATAACATGATTCTGCAAGAATTAACATGGTCTAGGTATTGCATATCCCCTGAATAGGAAACATTTTTATATTTTCCCATTGACTTGTAATGGAAGGTCACGAAATTGACATGCCCTTTAGTCACCGATATACAAATATCCGAGTTAAACGAATAGTCGATACCTATGCTCTGATTAACACGCGCCCTGGAGGGGGGGGGGGGGGGGGGGCGGCGAAATCCACCCACCCCTCCGGTTTTTCGAGGATAGAGCAAAAACAGCGACGCACAGCGCCGCCGTTTTTTCATACCTATTCGGAAATGAACTACCCACACTATGCCAAATTCTTGAGCTCGAGTCATCTCAGGTCAGGTCACCAGACCAGGTCATGTGATGACCCCACCTCCAAAACGTTTGCGGAAGTACCGCAGCCACAGTTTTAGGCCGATCGGTTTCATTCTTGCAGCATTTGACAAAGTGATAGATACCTACAATTTGTTTATCTCGGATTTTGTATATTGGGGACCTAAGGTCAGGTCAATGTCGTGACCGCCAACACTATTTTGTCAATAACTATCGACATAATGCAGATAGAGCAGTGAAAACTGTACCAATGTGTTTGTCTCGTCGATAAACGTCTCCCAATATGCATCATGACCTACTCGGGTCACACTTGACCTTGACCTGAGGTCAAATTTCTCCGTTGACCTAACCTAGTCCACATTAATATGATTCAGAGTGCCTTGACGAGACGAACACGGTGTTGTCAAAATTATTGCCTTATCCTTAGTTATTTGCGAAAAACTGTTTCGCCAAAAAAATATTATTTGTGGCATTTGATGACCTCTGGAGCCTAAACTATTGATCTGAGCTCAAATCTGAGGACACTCTTGCGATTGCATTTTCAAGATCTTTCCACTACGTTTTTCTGTTTGTTCCTAGCTATCATAGTTCATGTGATATCTGGGGATATCTGGAGCGAAGTCCTAAAACTGGGAAATCTGACCTTTGATGACCTCTGGTAACCTCAATATTGACCTGACCTAAAACAAAAGACCGATATACTTTCGATAGAGCTTGTCTCGAGCTATCTAACACCGTTTTTCGCTTGTCGCTACCTTGCGTGGTTTTCGAGATAAATGGGGGGGGGGGGCGAAATCCGCCACCCCTCCAGGGCCTGTAATTCTCAGATGCCCCCAGGGCGTGTGTTAACTTCTGTGAGTTTGAAATCGTTTTATCAACCCCCGTGACTTTGGCAGGTCCGCAACTATATTTGGAGGATCACTCGCCTTGACCTGGTGACCTGACCTGAGATGACCCGAGGTAAAAAATGCATAATATATGGATAATTGATGCCCGAAGACCTATGTCAATTTTGGTCGCGCTGTACCCCGCCGTTTTTCCCCCTATTCCCGAAAAACTCAGGAAGAGTCAAAATGACCCACCACACCAAGGCGAAGATTAATCGGTGGCAAGGTTTTGGCTTAGAAGAAAGCCTTGCATCGTGACCTCACGGAAATGCCGGTGGCGATAACTCAGTAACTGTTCAATCAAGGGAGCTGAAGCTTGCCACAACATGATTCAGCGCCTCATATGCCCACATAAGCGTATAAACAGGGGGGGGGGGCATGGCCCCCTCGCGTTTCGTTTTTTCTTCTTCTAAAATACGCACGCACGCACGCACGCACTCACGAACGAACGCACGCACGCACGAACGCACAAACGCACGAACGCACGAACGCACGAACGCACTCACGCACGCACGCACGCACGCACGCACGCACGCACGCACGCACGCACGCACGCACGCACGCACGCACGCACGCACGCACGCACGCACGCACGCACGCACACACACACACACATTCTTATGGAAACCTCACACAATCGAACACGCTCCCTCATCCGCTGAGGCATGCCACAAGTCAGGTTGACCAGCGTTTCGGCGCTGATGCTGCACAATGCTAATGCAGCATCAGAATGCAGCATCAGAATGCCTCCTCCTCATCAGTCCTCCAGATCAGAGCTCCTGATCAGTCCTTTTTGGCAGTCGCTTGCTCCATTTTGTCGAATGTGTCTTTTGCAATGCTGCAGAGCTTTTCGATGGGCGCGACAGATCAAGACTGTTGATCATGTCCGTGAAGTTAGCCAACAGCAAACAAAACGGAAATTTGCAACGGCCTAATTTTTTTGCATAAAATAAGCATGTAGGTCAAGTCGCATACGTGGATCACGAATCTGATGTTATTTTTAATGGCAAGGTCACAGGTCAAGGTCAAATGAGTAAAGAAGGTTGTGTACCTTTGTGTACCTTTTTACGGATACACAGTACACCGCACGGCCTTGCAATGACCACCATTCGAAAGGACGCCTAAAAATGAAGGTGGGGATTTCCTCGGAATTTCGATTAAGGTCACCCAAGGTCACCAATCACGGTAAATCAATCAAAACCAACCAAAATCGACCTTATGTACCTTTTTACGGGCAAACGGTGCTTTGCACGTTTTTTAATAGCACCATTCGAAAGAGCGCCCCAAAATGAAAATGGGGTTCACCTCGGTATTTCAATTACGGTCACCCAAGGTCACCCATGAAGGTCAAACTATTAAAATCAACCAAAATTGTCCTTATGTACCTTTTTGCGGACAAACCGTACACCGCACGGCCTCGCAATGACCACCATTCGAAAGAACGGCAAAAATGAAGGTGGGATTTTCCTCTGAATTTTGATTTAGGTCACCAAAGGTCACCCATCAAGGTCAAACTATCAAAACCAATCAATATCGACCTTATGTACCTTTTACGGACAAACGGTGCTTTGCACGTTTTTTTAATGGCACCATTGGAAAGAGCGCATCAAAATAAAGATAAAGTATTATCTAAATTTCGATCTAGGTCACCAAAGGTCACCCATCAAGGTCAAACTATCAAAATCAATCAACATCAGCTTTATGTACCTTTTTACGGACAAACGGTACTTTGCACAGTTTTTCAATGGCACCATTCGAAAGAGCGGCTAAAAATGAGGGTGGAGTTTTCCTCTGAATTTCGATCTAGGTCACCAAAGGTCAAACTATCCAAATTAATCAAAATAGACCTTATGTACCTTTTTACGGACAAACGGTGATTTGCACGTTTGTTTAATTACACCATTCGAAAGAGCACCTCCAAATGAAGGTGGGGGTTTCCTCTGAATTTCTATTTAGGTCACCTAAGGTCACCCATAAAGGTAAAACTATCAAAATGAACCAAAATCGACCTTATGTACTTTTTTCCTGACAAACGGTACACCGAACGGCCTGGCAATGGCCACCATGCGAAAGAGCGGCTCAAAATTAAGGTAGGGTTTCCTCTCGTAATTTCAATTTAGACCACCCATCAAGGTTAAACTATCAAAATCAATCAAAATCGACCTTTTGTACCTTTTTACAGACAAACGGTGCTTTGTACGGTTTTTCAATGGTACCATTCGAAAGAGCGCCTCAAAATGAAGGTAGGAGCTTTCCTCTGAATTTCGAATTACGTCACCGAGGTCACCCATCAAGGTCAAACTATAAAAAATGGGCGTTATGTACCTTTTTCGGACAAACGGTAGACCGCACGGCCTCGCAACGGCCACCATTCGAAAGAACGGCTCAAAATGAAGGTGAGGTTTCCCTCGGAATTTGGATTAATGCCCCCTCCCCCAAAGTCATCCATCAAGGTCAAACTATCAGAATCAATAAAAATCGACCTTATGCACCTTTTTACGGACAAACGCTGCTTTTCACGTTTTTTTAAATAGCACAATTCGGAAGAGCGCCTTAAAATGAAGGTGTAGTTTTTCTCTGCATTTCGATTTAGGTCACCCAAGGTCACCCATCAAGGTCAAACTATCCAATCAAAATCGACATTATGTACCTTTTAACGGACAAACGGTGCTTTGCACGGCTTTTTAAATGGCGCCATGCGAAAGAACGTCTCAACATGAAGGTGGGGTTTTACTCAGAATTTCGATTAATGTCACCCAAGGTCACCCATCAATGTCAAACAATCAAATTCAATTAAAATCGACCTTATGTACCTTTTTACGGACAAACGGTGCTTTGCACGGTTTTTTAAATGGCACCATTCGAAAGAGCGCCTCAAAATGAAGGTGGGGTTTTCCTCTGAATTTAGATTTAGGTCACCCAAGGTCACCCATCAAGATCAAACTATCAAAATCTATCAAAATCGACATTCTGTACCTTTTTACGGGCAAACGGTACACCGCACGGCCTCGCAATGGCCACCATTCGAAAGAGCGGCTAAAAATGAAGGTGGGATTTGCCTCGGAATGATAGTTTAACCTTGATGGGTGATTTTGGGCGACCTTAATCGAAATTCCGAGGAAAACCCCACCATCATTTTGAGACCCTATTTCGAATGGTGCTATTTACAAAACTGTGCAAAGCACTGTTTGTCTGTAAAAAGGTACATAAGGTCGATTTTGATTGATTTCTATAGTTTGACCTTGATGGGTGACCTTGGGTGACCGTAATATAAATTCCTAGGAAAACACCACCTTCATCTCGATGCTCTCTTTCGAATGGTGCCATTTAACAAACCGTGCCAAGCACCGTTTGCCCATAAAAAGGCACATAAGGTCGATTTTGATAGTTTAACCTTGATGGGTGACCTTGGGAGACCTAAATCGAAATTCAGAGGACAACCCACCTTCATTTTGAGCCGCTCTTTCGAATGGTGGCATTTAAAAAACTTTCAGAGCACCGTTTGTCCGTAAAAGGGTACATAAGGTCCATTTTGATTGATTTTGATAGTTTGACCTTTATGGGTGACCTTGAGTGACCTAAATACAAATTCAGAGGAAAACCCTACCTTCAGTTCGAGCCCCTCTTTCGAATAGTGCCATTTAAAAACTGTGCATTGCATCGCTTGTTCGTAAAAAGGTACATAACGTCGTTTTTGATTGATTTTGATAGTTTGACCTTGATAGGTGACCTTGGGTGACCTTAATCCAAATTCCGAAAGAAACCCCACCTTCCTTTTGAGGCGCTCTTTCGAATGCTGACATTAAAAAAAACGTACAAAGCACCGTTTGTCCGTAAAAAGGTACATAAGGCCGATTTTGATTGATTTTTATAGTTTGACCTTGATGGGTGACCTTTGGTGACCTAAATACAAATTCAGAGGAAAACCTCACCTTCATTTTGATGCGCTCTTTTGAATGGTGCTATTTCAAAAACCGTGTAAAGCACCGTTTGTCTGTAAAAAGGTACATAAGGTCGATTTTGATTGATTTTGATAGTTTGACCTTGATGGGTAGCCTTGGGTGACCTAAATCAAAATTGCGAGAAAAATCCACTTTCATTTTTAGCCGCTCTTTCGAATAGTGGCCATTGCGAGGCCGTGCAGTGTACTGTTTGTCCGTAAACAGGTACATACAGTCGATTTGGGATGATTTTGATAGTTTGACCTTGATGGGTGACCTTGGGTGACCTTAATCGAAATTCCGAGATAAACCCTACCTTCATTTTGAGGCGGTCTTTCGAATGGCGCTATTAAAAAAAACGTGCAAAGCACCGTTTGTCCGTAAAAAGGTACATAAGGCCGATTTAGAATGATTTTGATAGTTTGACCTTGATGGGTGACCTTGTGTACCGAAATAGAAATTCCGAGGAAAACTCCACCTTCATTTTGAGGCGCTCTTTCGAATGGTGCCATTAAAAAACGCACAAAGCACCGTTTGTCCGTAAAAAGTACATAAGGTCGATTTTGATTGATGATGATATTTTAACCTTAATGGGTGACTTTGGGTGACATTAATCAAAATTCCGGGGAAAACTCCACCTTCATTTTGAGCTGCTCTTTCGAATAGTGGACATTGCGAGGCCGTGCGGTGCACCGTTTGTCCGTAAAAAGGTACACAATTGAGATTTTGGTAGATTTTGATAGTTTGACCTTGATGGGTGATATTGGGTGACCTTAATCGAAATTCCTAGGAAAACACCACCTTCATCTTGAGGCGCTCTTTCGATGGTGCCATTGAAAAACCGTGCAAAGCACCGTTTACCTGTAAAAAGGTACATTAGTTCGATTTGGATTGATTTTGATAGTTTGGCCATGATGGGTGGTCTTGGGTGACCTTAATCGTAATTCCTAGGAAAAATCCCCCTTCATCTTGAGGCGCTCTTTCGATGGTGCCATTGAAAAACCGTGCAAAGCACTGTTTGTCTGTAAAAAGGTACATAATGTCGATTTTGATTGATTTGGATAGTTTTACCTTGATGGGTGACCTTGGGTGACCTTAATCGAAATTCCGAGGAAAACCCTACCTTCATTTTGAGGCGCTCTTTCGAATAGTGACATTTACAAATCCGAGCAGGGCACTGTTTGTCCGTAAAAATGTACATAATGTCGATTTTGATTGATTTTGATAGTTTGACCTTGATGGGTGACCTTGGGTGACCTAAATCGAAATCCCTAGGAAAACTCCATCTTCATTTTGAGCCGCTCTTTCGAAAAGTGGCTATTGCGAGGCCGTGCAGTGTACCGTTTGTCCATAAAAAGGTGCATAATGTCGATTTTGGTTGATTTTGATAGTTTGACCTTGATGGGTGACCTTGGGTGACCTTAATCGAAATTGGGAGGAAATCATTACCTTTATTTTGAGGCGCTCTTTTGAATGGTGGCCATTGCGAGACCTTGCAATGTACCGTTTACCCGTAAAAAGGTACATAAGGGTACACAACCTTCTTTACTCATTTGACCTTGACCTATGACCTTGACATTAAAAATAACATCAGGTTCGTGATCCTCGTTTGCGACTTGATCGACATGCCTATTTTAGGCGAAAAATTCGGCCGTTGCAAATTTCCGTTTTGTTGGCTGTTGGCTAACTTCACGGACATCTGTTGACTGGCCATCTGCTCCTCTTCCAGCACCGCAGCCACAGTTTTAGGCCGATCGGTTTCATTCTTGCAGCATTTGACAAAGTGATAGATACCTACAATTTGCTTATCTCGGATTTTGTATATTGGGGACCTAACGTCAGGTCAATGTCGTGACCGCCAACGCTATTTTGTCAATAACTATCGACATAATGCAGATAGAGCAGTGCAAACTGTACCAATGTGTTTGTCTCATCGATAAACGTCTCCCAATATGCATCATGACCTACTCGGGTCACACTTGACCTTGACCTGAGGTCAAATTTCTCCGTTGACCTAACCTAGTCCACATTAATATCATTCAGAGTGCCTTGACGAGACGAACACTGTGTTGTCAAAATTATTGCCTTATCCTTAGTTATTTGCGAAAAACTGTTTCGCCAACAAAAAATAACATTTGTGACATTTGATGACCTCTGGAGCCTAAACTATTGATCTGAGCTCATATCTGAGGACACTCTTGCGATTGCATTTTCAAGATCTTTCCACTACGTTTTTCTGTTTGTTCCTAGCTATCATAGTTCATGTGATATCCGGGGATATCTGGAGCGAAGTCCTAAAACTGGAAAATCTGACCTTCGATGACCTCTGGTAACCTCAATATTGACCTGACCTAAAACAAAAGACCGATATACTTTCGATAGAGCTTGTCTCGAGCTATCTAACACCGTTTTTCGCTTGTCGCTACCTTGCGTGGTTTTCGAGATAAATGGGGGGGGGGCGAAATCCGCCACCCCTCCAGGGCCTGTAATTCTCAGATGCCCCCAGGGCGTGTGTTAACTTCTGTGAGTTTGAAATCGTTTTATCAACCCCCGTGACTTTGGCAGGTCCGCAACTATATTTGGAGGATCACTCGCCTTGACCTGGTGACCTGACCTGAGATGACCCGAGGTAAAAAAATGCATAATATATGGATAATTGATGCCCGAAGACCTATGTCAATTTTGGTCGCGCTGTACCCCGCCGTTTTTCCCCCTATTCCCGAAAAACTCAGGAAGAGTCAAAATGACCCACCACACCAAGGCGAAGATTAATCGGTGGCAAGGTTTTGGCTTAGAAGAAAGCCTTGCATCGTGACCTCACGGAAATGCCGGTGGCGATAACTCAGTAACTGTTCAATCAAGGGAGCTGAAGCTTGCCACAACATGATTCAGCGCCTCATATGCCCACATAGGCGTATAAACAGGGGGGGGGGGGCATGGCCCCCTCGCGTTTCGTTTTTTCTTCTTCTAAAATACGCGCGCACGCACGCACGCACAAACGCACGAACGAACGAACGAACGCACGCACGCACGCACGCACGAACGCACGAACGCACGAAAGCACGCACGCACGCACGCACGCACGCACGCACGCACGCACGCACGCACGCACGCACGCACGCACGCACGCACGCACGCACGCACGCACGCACGCACGCACGCACGCACGCACGCACGCACGCACGCACGCACGCACGCACGCACGCACGCACGCACGCACGCACGCACGCACGCACGCACGCACGCACGCACGCACGCACGCACGCACGCACGCACGCACGCACGCACGCACGCACGCACGCACGCACACACACACACACACACACACACACACACACACACACACACACACACACACACACACACACACACACACACACACACACACACACACACACACACACACACACACACACACACACACACACACACACACACACACACACACACACACACACACACACACACACACACACACACACACACACACACACACACACACACACACACACATTCTTATGGAAACCTCACACAATCGAACACGCTCCCTCATCCGCTGAGGCATGCCACAAGTCAGGTTGACCAGCGTTTCGGCGCTGATGCTGCACAATGCTAGTGCAGCATCAAAATGCAGCATCAGAATGCCTCCTCCTCATCAGTCCTCCAGATCAGAGCTCCTGATCAGTCCTTTTTGGCGGTCGCTGGCTCCATTTTGTCGAATGTGTCTTTTGCAATGCTGCAGAGCTTTTCGATGGGCGCGACAGATCAAGACTGTTGATCATGTCCGTGAAGTTAGCCAACAGCAAACAAAACGGAAATTTGCAACGGCCTAATTTTTTGCATAAAATAAGCATGTAGGTCAAGTCGCATACGTGGATCACGAATCTGATGTTATTTTTAATGTCAAGGTCACAGGTCAAGGTCAAATGAGTAAAGAAGGTTGTGTACCCTTGTGTACCTTTTTACGGATACACAGTACACCGCACGGCCTTGCAATGACCACCATTCGAAAGGACGCCTAAAAATGAAGGTGGGGATTTCCTCGGAATTTCGATTAAGGTCACCCAAGGTCACCAATCACGGTAAATCAATCAAAACCAACCAAAATCGACCTTATGTACCTTTTTACGGGCAAACGGTGCTTTGCACGTTTTTTAATAGCAACATTCGAAAGAGCGCCTCAAAATGAAAATGGGGTTCACCTCGGAATTTCAATTACGGTCACCCAAGGTCACCCATGAAGGTCAAACTATTAAAATCAACCAAAATTGTCCTTATGTACCTTTTTGCGGACAAACCGTACACCGCACGGCCTCGCAATGACCACCATTCGAAAGAACGGCAAAAAATGAAGGTGGGGATTTTCCTCTGAATTTTTATTTAGGTCACCAAAGGTCACCCATCAAGGTCAAACTATCAAAACCAATCAATATCGACCTTATGTACCTTTTACGGACAAACGGTGCTTTGCACGTTTCTTTAAATGGCACCATTGGAAAGAGCGCATCAAAATAAAGATAAAGTATTATCTAAATTTCGATCTAGGTCACCAAAGGTCACCCATCAAGGTCAAACTATCAAAATCAATCAACATCAGCTTTATGTACCTTTTTACGGACAAACGGTACTTTGCACAGTTTTTCAATGGCACCATTCGAAAGAGCGGCTAAAAATGAGGGTGGAGTTTTCCTCTGAATTTCGATCTAGGTCACCAAAGGTCAAACTATCCAAATCAATCAAAATAGACCTTATGTACATTTTTACGGACAAACGGTGATTTGCACGTTTGTTTAATTACACCATTCGAAAGAGCACCTCCAAATGAAGGTGGGGGTTTCCTCTGAATTTCTATTTAGGTCACCTAAGGTCACCCATAAAGGTAAAACTATCAAAATGAACCAAAATCGACCTTATGTACTTTTTTCCTGACAAACGGTACACCGAACGGCCTCGCAATGGCCACCATGCGAAAGAGCGGCTCAAAATTAAGGTAGGGTTTCCTCTCGTAATTTCAATTTAGACCACCCATCAAGGTTAAACTATCAAAATCAATCAAAATCGACCTTTTGTACCTTTTTACAGACAAACGGTGCTTTGTACGGTTTTTCAATGGTACCATTCGAAAGAGCGCCTCAAAATGAAGGTAGGAGTTTTCCTCTGAATTTCGAATTACGTCACCGAGGTCACCCATCAAGGTCAAACTATAAAAAAATGGGCGTTATGTACCTTTTTCGGACAAACGGTAGACCGCACGGCCTCGCAACGGCCACCATTCGAAAGAACGGCTCAAAATGAAGGTGAGGTTTCCCTCGGAATTTGGATTAATGCCCCCTCCCCAAAGTCATCCATCAAGGTCAAACTATCAGAATCAATAAAAATCGACCTTATGCACCTTTTTACGGACAAACGGTGCTTTTCACGTTTTTTTTAAATAGCACAATTCGGAAGAGCGCCTTAAAATGAAGGTGTAGTTTTTCTCTGCATTTCGATTTAGGTCACCCAAGGTCACCCATCAAGGTCAAACTATCCAATCAAAATCACATTATGTACCTTTTAACGGACAAACGGTGCTTTGCACGGCTTTTTAAATGGCGCCATTCGAAAGAACGTCTCAACATGAAGGTGGGGTTTTACTCAGAATTTCGATTAATGTCACCCAAGGTCACCCATCAATGTCAAACAATCAAATTCAATTAAAATCGACCTTATGTACCTTTTTACGGACAAACGGTGCTTTGCACGGTTTTTTAAATGGCACCATTCGAAAGAGCGCCTCAAAATGAAGGTGGGGTTTTCCTCTGAATTTAGATTTAGGTCACCCAAGGTCACCCATCAAGATCAAACTATCAAAATCTATCAAAATCGACATTCTGTACCTTTTTACGGGCAAACGGTACGCCGCACGGCCTCGCAATGGCCACCATTCGAAAGAGCGGCTAAAAATGAAGGTGGGATTTGCCTCGGAATGATAGTTTAACCTTGATGGGTGATTTTGGGCGACCTTAATGTAAATTCCGAGGAAAACCCCACCATTATTTTAAGGGGCTATTTCGAATGGTGCTATTTACAAAACTGTGCAAAGCACTGTTTGTCTGTAAAAAGGTACATAAGGTCGATTTTGATTGATTTCTATAGTTTGACCTTGATGGGTGACCTTGGGTGACCATAATATAAATTCCTAGGAAAACACCACCTTCATCTCGATGCTCTCTTTCGAATGGTGCCATTTAACAAACCATGCAAAGCACCGTTTGTCCATAAAAAGGCACATAAGGTCGATTTTGATAGTTTAACCTTGATGGGTGACCTTGGGAGACCTAAATCGAAATTCAGAGGACAACCCACCTTCATTTTGAGCCGCTCTTTCGAATGGTGGCATTTAAAAAACTTTCAGAGCACCGTTTGTCCGTAAAAGGGTACATAAGGTCCATTTTGATTGGTTTTGATAGTTTGACCTTTATGGGTGACCTTGAGTGACCTAAATAAAAATTCAGAGAAAAACCCTACCTTCAGTTCGAGCCCCTCTTTCGAATAGTGCCATTTAAAAAACTGTGCATTGCATCGCTTGTTCGTAAAAAGGTACATAACGTCGTTTTTGATTGATTTTGATAGTTTGACCTTGATAGGTGACCTTGGGTGACCTTAATCCAAATTCCGAAAGAAACCCCACCTTTCTTTTGAAGCGCTCTTTCGAATGCTGACATTTTAAAAAACGTACAAAGCACCGTTTGTCCGTAAAAAGGTACATAAGGCCGATTTTGATTGATTTTGATAGTTTGACCTTGATGGGTAACCTTGGGTGACCTAAATCAAAATTGCAAGAAAAATCCACTTTCATTTTTAGCCGCTCTTTCGAATAGTGGCCATTACGAGGCCGTGCAGTGTACTGTTTGTCCGTAAACAGGTACATAAAGTCGATTTGGGATGATTTTGATAGTTTGACCTTGATGGGTGACCTTGGGTGACCTTAATCGAAATTCCGAGATAAACCCTACCTTCATTTTGAGGCGGTCTTTCGAATGGCGCTATTTAAAAAACCGTGCAAAGCACCGTTTGTCCGTAAAAAGGTACATAAGGCCGATTTAGAATGATTTTGATAGTTTGACCTTGATGGGTGACCTTGTGTACCGAAATAGAAATTCCGAGGAAAACTCCACCTTCATTTTGAGGCGCTCTTTCGAATGGTGCCATTAAAAAACGCACAAAGCACCGTTTGTCCGTAAAAAGTACATAAGGTCGATTTTGATTGATGATGATATTTTAACCTTAATGGGTGACTTTGGGTGACATTAACCCATTACCGCCCAGCGCGTCAAAAATGGTCGATGCGTTTGAAGGACTGTACCGACGTCGTGTTTTAACTGATTGCTTTGCCAGACCGTCTGGACTATGGGGAGGGATGTCTAAAAATAAACATTCCGGCTCGAGCGACGCCGGCTGCCGGACATCGATTTGGCAGGGTGTCAAAGTTGGCGATTTTTCGATACCACGACACCGGGTCTATCTAGGCTAGACATTTTGACCAGCAACCTATATTATGGCCAGATAAAGTTTGTCAAATGGAATATAAATGTACGATGTACTCCGTCGTGTCAAGCGTTTTCACTTCCCTCTTTATTCGCGGCTCCCAGCAGGCGCAAAATTTTGATCGACCAATTTTGACTCACCGGGCGTGTGTCGCCTCTTCGCACCGGCTGGGGCCGCCCGCGCGCGGACAGGGATCCCGGGCGGGACGCGCGAAACGAGGAAGGGTCAGTGTTCCCTGTCCCTGTTTAGCGTGCGAACGTGCTGATAATTGTGTGATTCGAGGTGTTGAGCTGTTTGACTTTGTCTTCGGTGTAAGAGCCTTGTTGTTCTGTGCTGGAGCGCTCCGCATAATAAGGCCCTTTCCAGAGCTAAGAAGACTCCTCTCCACACAAGAGGGCCTCCTGACTCCTATCCGCACGGGAGGGCCTCCTTTCCGCACAGAGGGGCCTCCTCTCCACACGGGAGGGCCTGCCACACGGGAGGGCCTCTCCGCACGGCAAGGCCTCCTTTCCGCGCAGAGGAGCCTCCTCTTCGCAAGAGAGGGCCTCCTCTCTGCACGTGAGGGCCTCCTCTCAGCACGGGAGGGCTTCCTCTCCGCACGGGAGGGCCTCCATTCCGCACATAGGGCCCCTAGGCCGAAGTGGGTGTGCAAAAACATAGTTGTGCCCACCCATATTTTTTTTTCAGGGTGGGCAACTGCTCACCCTGACCCCCCGGAATCCGGCGCCGCTGGTGGATGTATTGCTTCCTTCCTTGGCAGCTATGCAGGTCTATGAAGAGACGACATGTGAGCGAAATAAATCGCTAATCGCGCGTGCACAATGCTCGTGATTGTGTGCTACCGTCACCGTTCAGAAATAGACAAGTGCCGTGCCGATATAGTCATGACTCGTCTGGTTTTGCAATACGTGATAACGCATGATCAAGGTGATTGTTGATGCCAATAAAGCTGGCACGCGACACATCGCAGTTTTTTATTTTTTGGCCGCCTCGGCCTCATAAATTAGGTCAGCGATGGGGTGGGCCGGCCGCGTCGGCACAGCGGGGCAGCGCGCGCACACCGAGCAGGCGCCCGGTGGGTCATTTTTGGTCGATGCTGTATCTCAAAAAGTTATCTATATTTTATATTAATATTTTCAGGATTTCTTAATCTCCCCCAATCCCCATAGCGTACACAAAATAACACAATTCGAATCACTAGAAGTAGGGGTGGGCGTTAATGGGTTAACCAAAATTCCGGGGAAAACTCCACCTTCATTTTGAGCTGCTCTTTCGAATAGTGGACATTGCGAGGCCGTGCGGTGCACCGTTTGTCCGTAAAAAGGTACACAATTGAGATTTTGGTAGATTTTGATAGTTTGACCTTGATGGGTGATATTGGGTGACCTTAATCGAAATTCCTAGGAAAACACCACCTTCATCTTGAGGCGCTCTTTCGATGGTGCCATTGAAAAATCGTGCAAAGCACCGTTTGCCTGTAAAAAGGTACATTAGTTCGATTTGGATTGATTTTGATAGTTTGGCCATGATGGGTGGTCTTGGGTGACCTTAATCGTAATTCCTAGGAAAAATCCCCCTTCATCTTGAGGCGCTCTTTCGATGGTGCCATTGAAAAACCGTGCAAAGCACTGTTTGTCTGTAAAAAGGTACATAATGTCGATTTTGATTGATTTGGATAGTTTTACCTTGATGGGTGACCTTGGGTGACCTTAATCGAAATTCCGAGGAAAACCCTACCTTCATTTTGAGGCGCTCTTTCGAATAGTGACATTTACAAATCCGAGCAGGGCACTGTTTGTCCGTAAAAATGTACATAATGTCGATTTTGATTGATTTTGATAGTTTGACCTTGATGGGTGACCTTGGGTGACCTAAATCGAAATCCCTAGGAAAACTCCATCTTCATTTTGAGCCGCTCTTTCGAAAAGTGGCTATTGCGAGGCCGTGCAGTGTACCGTTTGTCCATAAAAAGGTGCATAATGTCGATTTTGGTTGATTTTGATAGTTTGACCTTGATGGGTGACCTTGGGTGACCTTAATCGAAATTGGGAGGAAATCATTACCTTTATTTTGAGGCGCTCTTTTGAATGGTGGCCATTGCGAGACCTTGCAATGTACCGTTTACCCGTAAAAAGGTACATAAGGGTACACAACCTTCTTTACTCATTTGACCTTGACCTATGACCTTGACATTAAAAATAACATCAGGTTCGTGATCCTCGTTTGCGACTTGATCGACATGCCTATTTTAGGCGAAAAATTCGGCCGTTGCAAATTTCCGTTGTGTTGGCTGTTGGCTAACTTCACGGACATCTGTTGACTGGCCATCTGCTCCTCTTCCAGCACTCTGGCCGGCGGTGGGTGCAGCAACACGTGCTGGTCGCGTCGTGAACTGGAGCCCATCCTGTTGGAATATCGCCTCTGACATCATCGGCAGATGTTTGACCGTCGTTGGCGACACATTCTTCTTCGGCCGCTGCATAGTTGATGTCGCCGTCTTCTTCAGAGTCACCTCGACGTAGTACTCCGCCAACACGGTCCGGCGAAGGGGACGGTTTGTGGCTCTGTTAGCCGGTGGTACCCAACTCGGTCCGGCCAAGGGGACGATTTGTGGCTCTAAAAGCCTGGCGGTAACCCATCCTAACCAAGGCCACAATATTCAGAGACTGCTTCATTGCTTCGGTTGCGGTAACTTCACGGCTGCTGTGGGCGCAGACGTGGTCGTTCTGGTGGTTCAGCTGTTGGCAAAGCTATGATTACTCGTCAGTGATCGAAACCCGCCGCCATTACTGAATCGTCCAGTAATTGCGGTCTCGGAGGAATTTTAGCGTCCGTGCTTGGAAATGTGTGCGTTTCGGTCAACTTCGGTTGGCTGCGCAGTTTGAGCGGGTTGAGACGCAAACGTTCTCTGTCAGTCATTGATAAGACGGTCGTCTTGGATGACGGATGACCCTTCGCAGTGAGTCTTTTTTCAACTTTCTTTCAAACTAGTGTCTTTTCAGACGACTTTGGCCAAACCGATTTTGACCACTCTGTTCGACACCGTTGCTCTCCCGCGAACAGCTTGGTTTCCGAGGGATTCTCCACATGCATCCAAGAGCCTCCCAAACATATTTTGTCGGCTGCTGGGAGATGTTTGGCAACGTCGGGCTGGGTCATTCCGACGTGATAAATCGAAACTCCGCGGCAGCGCGTCGATACAGAATGTTCCATCATTCTTTATCGACGCGAGTGTTCCATCAGGCGTATGCGCCGTTCGGTAGCCGTTTGAGTATTGTTGCTGTTGCAGCGGGGGGGGGGGGAGCGTTTAGTTTGTGCTATGCAATGATGCATGTGCTAGGATAAAGCGTGCATCGCTATGCTAGAGCTCGGGTCAGGGGAGCTCATTGAGGTGAATACCTTGTTTTATATAATGTTTTGGATATGTCGTGCCAAATGTATGTGATAGTGATACCTTAACGCTTTGTTTTGTTTACGAGAACATGACAATTATTGTAGATTGACCGGGCGGGCCGGCACCTCCGCGGCAGAGCGACCAGCCGGCCCTCGCCCCCGCTGGTGGGAGACGTGATTTGTTTTGTATCATAAGGATTAAGGGTTATACTAAGGTGTTTTCCTGTGTTTGGAGAACAACGCTGTCAGCTGCTGTAGCACATGTAAAATCAAATGGATCGCATGCGAGACACCTCCTCCAGCTTTCACCGATAAGCCCATTTTTCCATGGAGCCAGCTTTACTTTTGTTCCCGAGACTGGGATCACAACTGCGATTTCTGTAAATTTCAGACATTGGTTCTTTAAGTATATGTTCATTGAATTGCAGGGGATTGGGAGACTTTGGCAAACGAAGGGATGTATTTAATAAATTAAGGAGTGATGGTTATAATATCATTCTTCTTCAGGATATGCATTGTCAAACCGGTAAAGAGGATATATTTCGGAATAGCTGGTGCAAAGACATCCTCTTGCACCATACACTCATAACGCTCGAGGTGTTGCCATATTAACAAATGGGGTGGACACTGAGCACAGCGATGTAATGGCAGATGAAGGGGGCAACTTTATTGTGGCTAAATTACAGTCAATAAGGTTTACCAGTTTAGGTTGGTAAATATCCATGCACCGAACCAGGATGATCCGACGTTTTTCAGTAATCTAGATAAGTTAATCGATCAGTCTGAGTTGCCGATAATCATCGCCGGGGATTGGAATCTGGTTATCGATCAGGAGTTAGATACATATGGATATAGGCGAATAAATCACCCCAGAGCGAGGAGCAAAGTTTTAGAAATTATGCGGCAGAGAAACCTTGTAGATATCTACAGGACTCGACATCGGGATGAAAAACGTTTCACGTGGCGCGTTGTCAACCCTGAGATTAAGCAGGCTAGACTCGAGTTCTTTCTAATCTCGGAAGAGCTTTGTGCATTGACGGTTAAAGTAGATATTCTACCCGGTTACAGAACGGATCATTCGTTGATATGTTTGACGCTGACTACGCAGAGCGCTTAGTATAGTATATAAGGGCAGGGGTTGGCTTAAGTTAAACTGCTCTTTGCTGAGAGATCAAAATTATTCCGCGCTTGTTAGGCGAGTCATAAGAAGCACGGCTATAGAGTACGCTCTACCGGTATATGCACCAGTACTTCTGATGTCATCCCTCGGAAAAGGACGTCTAAATGAGGTGCATTTCACTAGAAATGATTCACTTTTGTTCGAAGTACTCATTTTGAATATCAGAACAGAAACGATAACCTATAGTATACGAAAATAAAAACAAATCAGAAGAGAGGAGGAGGGATTAAATAGGATCATAACACACACTGTAAACCAAATCTACAAACCAAAGACTTGTTTACAAGTTTGGATCCATTTCGCATAGGCGTTGCCTTGTCATCTCACCAACTACTGGATAGTTAATCTACAAGTTTACGAAATTTTCTACCAACCAAAGGGTTGTTAACAAGTTTGGATCCATTTCGCATAGGCATTGCCGTGTCACCTTACAAACTAATGGCTCGTAAGTTTTACCATCCTTTCCCTCGGACTTGTTTCTGAGGTACAATGATTACCTTTGTACTGTGTAACGCTATACAAGCGTATCGTTTGTACTAGTTTGTCTTGTACAAGCCTTTTCCTGAAGCTAATAATAAAACACTCACTTTGTCAACGTCTTTGTAACGCACGTACAGTACAGTACCTACACATGTTCTGACCACTTTCTCGGCACCACCTGTCGGTCTGTCGGTGCTGCACGCAGTGGAATCCAATGCAACTAGTTATGCCCTCACCCCCGATATCGGGGGCGAGGGCTATAATAATTGTATTGGATTCCACTGCGTGCAGCACCGACAGACCGACCTCGGTGGTGACGAGGAAGTGGTCAGAACATTTGCACTGCACTGTACAATGTCAGGTGTACTGCTCTCAGTGATGGAATGATGTTAGTGTGAAAGTTCACCGTGAGTACAAATATATGATGTGGCATTACAAAGTTACACGCAGTATTCTATCTCAAATTCGTCGACCGGCATCTACAAGGAAAATCGGGCATTTTCTCGACTTTATTACACATAGTGAACGATATGCACGGGTGTGATATCACATGTCTTCACACAGCTCGGTAAAAACGATAGCGACATGGCACGGTTCGTTGGAAGGGTTCGGAGGGGTCAAACTACGGAAGATGCACTATTCGAAAGCTGAGCTCACGCGGAATCCAGCGATGTAAATTTGTTTAAAAATCGTCTTCATGGTGAAGCTCCACATCACCTTCATGCTCAACCAGTACGGGGTGACTCCCCGCGGAGGCCGCAGCCACCGCCTTCAATCTGCAACACAGTTTGTGATTACATTTAACAACACACAAGAGCAGGGGCGCAACCACCTATACGGACGGCACGGAATGGCCGTACCGTTTTTGACGGACGCCGAAGGCGCCCCCCCCGGACTCATTTGTGTGTTGTTGCCATTAGCACCGCCAACAGGATAGGCACCGGCGGCGTACATAGTATACGGTTATTCAGGCCATGGCCTGGTCCTTTGGACCCGAGGCGCCCATGCAAAGCTGGCGCCCCTCCGATCAGTGACGGCGCCCCTCCGGGCAGTGACGGCGCCCCTCCGACTAGTGACGGCGCCCCCTCCGGTCAGTGACGGCGACCCTCCGGCCAGTGACGACACCCCTCCGGCTAGTGACGGCGCCCCTACGACCATGCCGGCGCCCCTCCGGCCAGTGACGGCGCCCCTCCGGCCAGTGACGGCGCCCCTCCGGCCAGTGACGGCGCCCCCTCCTGTCAGTGACGGCGCCCCTCCGGCCAGTGACGGCGCCCCTCCGGCCAGTGACGGCGCTCCTCCGACCAGTGGCGGCGCCCCTCCGGCCAGTGACGGCGCCCCTCCGACCAGTGACGGCGCCCCTCCGACCAGTAACGGCGCACCTCCGACCAGTGACGGCGCACCTCCGGACAGTGACGGCGCCCCTCCAGCTAGTGACGGCGCCCCTCCTACCAGTGACGGCGCCCCTCCGGCCAGTGGAGGCGCCCCTCCGTCCTGTGATGGCGCCCCTCCGTCCAGTGACGGCGCCCCTCCGGCCATTGAAGGCGCCCCTCCGGCCAGTGACAGCGCCCCTCCGCCCAGTGATGGCGCCCCTCCGGCCAGTGATGGCGCCCCTCCGGCCAGTGACGGCGCTCTTCCGGCTAGTGACGGGGGGGGGGGGGGGGGTCGCCTCTCCTTCACGGTACGGAAGGAGAGGCGCCCCCTACAAAAATTTCGCCAATATTGATGGCGCCCCTGTCGATCGGGTGGCGCCCCTCAGGCCTTACGGCAATGACCTGGTTCTTTGTGAATTGCTGCGCACGCCACTGACAGGCACTCCTGGGAATCGGGCAAATAGCACTCCTAGAAGTAAATGGCGACTTAGGAACAGGATAGGCACCACTAGAAGCAAATGCCGCCCCCATGGAGCAGAACAGGCACCCTACCGGACACTAATAAGCAAATGCCGCCCCCACGGAGTAAAACAGGCGCCCTCTAAATTGTGCAAATGCTCATTGTCCATAAGCAGCTAATGCCTCCCCATTGGGAAGAACAGCCGCCCACTAAGTCGGACAGTGGGCTTCCTTAGTAGCATATGCCGACCATATGGAGGAGAAAAGGTGCCCTACCAGAGAATAAGCAACTGCTGCCCCCATGGTCTCATACACTGGCAGATCCAGGGGGGGGGGGGCATCAGGGGCCCCCCGCACAGGAATCTCTGTGTGTGTGTGTGTGTGTGGGGGGGGGCATTCATTACAAGTGTCTCCCCCCCCCCCTCCGCGCGCGTTCCCAATTTATCGTAAGATCGTAAAAATTGCCTTTGCAGCAGTCAAAATCCAGCTATCCACAGTCAAAAACCGGAAAATTTCGCGCCGCTTCAAGGCATGACACAAGTTTCGCAATTGCTCATACAAATTTGGAAAATGGGAAAATTAACTCCATTAACCCTATTAGTGGCAGGCTACGGGCTACCCCTATTAGTGGCAGGGGGGGACGAATTCACCCCCCCCCCCGAGATCTCGAGATCTACCCGTCCGATTTTCACAAATCAAACGGCGTTTGATGCCCCGCAACATGATCTACATTTCTGAAAAATAAAAAAGATCAAAGTGTGTGACAGGGGGGCAAAAACTACCAATATTAGAGGTATTTGTGATCCAACACAGCTGTCATGTTTATCAATTGATTGTAACGCAACTAATGGGAATCGATAGAGATTGAAATGGGGATTGATATATGATGGTGACTTTTGAAAATGCAAAAATCATAGGCGTTTTCAGGTCACTAAATTTTGGGGTAAAATAAATGCCTTATAATTTTTTTCTTCTTTCGATAAATGAAATAGTGCACTATTTTGATATAGGACACAACAGTTATAAAGCATATTTGCATCCATAGGCGGTGCCAGGTTAGCGAAAAAAGGGAGGTAAAATATATACAAAATAACTTCCTGTAACCTCCCCTTTTCAAGTCCCTGAGACCGCCTCTGCCGTGCAATATGTACTATAGTTCACTAAAATAAACTTATTTGCACTTGCTTCAATCACCGTAAACCTATGTAACTCCTTTATACTTCAGGTAGTTAGGAAGAAGTCGTGAAGTTCCCGTCTACGTATTATCGCCAAATGTCGCCGAGAAAAAACTCCCAAAACCGGACCCTGGAACCGCCTCTGTTAAGGTTAGGAACTCCAAATTTTGACACCATATGCGGAATTAAATTTTAGGAAAAGTCTCAAAATAAATTCCATGGGTCTGCTCTTAGCCGTTCGGGAGATATCTGCGAAAAACCTGAGGGGTGGGCAGAATCTTCCCCCCCCCCCCTCCCTGCCACTAATAGGGTTAAGTGTCTGAGGGTCTCTCTCCTTGGCGGTAATTGCTGGCCCCAGGGCCCAATCCCTTCATAAAATATTAACTTTCAAGCGGGCTACATGTTTAGCTAGCTAGTCTGCCGAGTTCCGAAACAGGCGGCGCGAACGCAAGGATTAAATACACGCAGACAAAAATGGGGGTTATTTTTTCCCCATTTCAGCTGCCCCCCCCCCCCCCCCACACACACACACACTACAAAATTATCGGCGACGCCCCTGCGAGTTGGTATGAGACAGGAGCATACCCAGGATTCTCTCCAGGAGGAGGACATTTTGATTAGGAGGGGCATAAGGTACCCCCACCAAAAAAAAACAAATCCCCGGATTTGGCCCTCTATATTGTTAGAGGGGCATATTTTCAGCATTTTTTTCTCCATTTTTTAATCATTTTTTTCGACCAAAGGGGGCACGTACGGACCTTTAGGGGAGGGGGAAATTGCCCTGTTTGACCCCCCCCCCCCGTTGGGTACCCCTATGGTATTATATATACGTTATTATTACTTATATATGTACAATATGCTACGGAATATCGCGTTTTTTGTGGGGGTTTTTCTCTGAAAAAAATTAATTGCTTAAGCTCAAAAACCAAAATAAGGTGACCGGCCTAAATCCGCGGAGGGAAACAATTGGGGCACTTTTTTGCCACAAAAAGACCCCCCCCTATTCACGGAGAGAGGCTGGATCCGCCGGTGGTCTGATATTGATTATGGGGATGGAGGCATTATTTTGCAGTACTACAGTAGATTACAGATGCATACATACATACCCTACATCTAAAAAAATGGCACATTTGTGATATTGCGAGTTCGTTTGGCGATGACGCCCTCCTTGAGCGATGGCGCCCCAACGAAAATTTGCCCGTACCACTTTTTTGGACGTGGTTTGGACGTGGCTACCTCTGGTTTCGCCCCTGCACAAGAGAACCCATGACCCATAGTCGAAGGCTGGACGCCTAACTTTCAGCAGAATTTGTCTTTTAATTTGAATTTGGGGGTGAAATCCGCCCACCCGTCCTGTTTTTTTTTTTGTGTGTGTGTGTGTGTGTGTGTGTGTGTGTGTGTGTGTGTGTGTGTGTGTGTGTGTGTGTGTGTGTGTGTGTGTGTGTGTGTGTGTGTGTGTGTGTGTGTGTGTGTGTGTGTGTGTGTGTGTGTGTGTGTGTGTGTGTGTGTGTGTGTGTGTGTGTGTGTGTGTGTGTGTGTGTGTGTGTGTGTGTGTGTGTGTGTGTGTGTGTGTGTGTGTGTGTGTGTGTGTGTGTGTGTGTGTGTGTGTGTGTGTGTGTGTGTGTGTGTGTGTGTGTGTGTGTGTGTGTGTGTGTGTGTGTGTGTGTGTGTGTGTGTGTGTGTGTGTGTGTGTGTGTGTGTGTGTGTGTGTGTGTGTGTGTGTGTGTGTGTGTGTGTGTGTGTGTGTGTGTGTGTGTGTGTGTGTGTGTGTGTGTGTGTGTGTGTGTGTGAATATTTCTTGATTTTACCGGTCAATGTGCATCATTTTTGGTGTACCTGCCTAAAAATGAACGGCGCGTCGTCTAAAGTAAGAAACATACGAATTGGCAGAACACTTTTTGAGTTATAGGTCATCAAAGTTTTAAAAAAACTTTAAATTACTCCAAGATGACCGCAATTAAATGTTGATATGTAAATGATTAATGACCTGAGGTCAAATGCAACTTCTATCATACCTATTGTATCATTAAACTTTCCAACAAATCATTTAAACCCATTTTGGGGTATATACATGCACTCACTGTGTTCCATAACAATATCAAGCAAAGGAGCGCATAACAAGCAAATTTAGCATATTTTACCTCATTTGACCTTGACGATATTGACTTAGGGTTATTCAATTTGTACAACACAGAGTTCCCTACAGACCCTCCCTACCCTACAAATTTAGTTGTTGTATCTCTTATGGGGGCCGAGATCTTAGGGGCAGGATCCGCCCCCCCCCCCCCCAGTGCGTGTAATTTTCAGAGGCCCTCCGGGGCGCGTGTTAAATAGGAACCCCAATCACACCCAATGGCCGCATAAAAATAAACAAAAAAGTGATACAGATGCATACTTGTATAAGTCGATGCTTGACCCAATCAGAGTTGAGTCGAGCATCGACTCATGAGTCGGACATTTGTAGATGAGTCATGAGTCTAGTCGATTCAATAAGAAATAGCACTTGAGTCAAGAGTCGAGTCCATTCAATACAAACACAGCACTTGAGTCAAGATTCGAATCGATTCAATTTGTTTGAAACAGCACTTGAGTCCAGAGTCCAGTCAGGTCATTGGCTGTTGAGTCAGACTTGAGTTGACTCAAACAAATTCGAGGTTTATACTATATGAAATGCGGTTCTGCTGACGACCCGACCCCCCCCCCCCCCCCCGTCAACATAATTAAACTTGTGATCAGTGATGATGAGTCAAATTGAGTCGACTCTAATATATTTTTGAGTCGAGTTGATACATTTTTTTAACGGCACTTCAGTCAAGAGTCGAGTCGAGTCTTATTTTAAAACAGCACTTGAGTCAAGAATTGATTCGATTCATTGCTTTTTAAACGGCACTTCTCAGATTGGAACTTATCAGCATCTCAGCACTTCTCAGCACTCCACTCCGTTTGGGGGAGGCCAAAGACTCAGGCACTGGCGGATCTAGGGTTAGAGTTTGGAGGGATGCAATAGCAAATTTAGCTACATTTCATCAGGAGGAAAGTTGTTGACCGGGGGGGAGGGGGGAGAGGTCCTCAGCGCAAACGAAAGAGTCATGCATATGGGGATACTCGACTCGACGAGACAAACACAGTGGTGTCATTTGTACGTCTCTATCTGTATTATATCCAGAGTTATTGACACAAAAGTGCTGGTGACCTGAGATGACCTCAGCCAACCTTGCAGAGGTCACTGAACAACAATGGCACCTGCGTCATCAATAATAAGCTAACATAACACGATTCTGACAGAATTGACCTGATCCAATGCATATTCTCTGAAAAGGAAGCATTTGTATATTTTCCCGTTGACTTATAATGGGGAGATCACGAAATTGACCTGACATTAGGTCACCGATACAAAAACAAATCCGAGATTAACGAATTGTAGGACTTCTGACCATATGAAATCCTGTAAGTTCCATATTATTCTGACAAACGCTGGCTTCGGCACGACCACAAACATTTTTGGAGGTAAGGTCACTTGACGTGACCTGGTGACCGACCTGTCTTGAGGCGATCTGAAGTTAAAACTTTCACACAATGTGGGTAATTGATGCACACATAGCCGTGCCCATTTTCTAATGGGGGTCAAATGCTAAATGCTGGCTGGGGTCCCGATGTGCCCCCCCCCCCTCTACCAGCCTGAGAGGCCCTCTATGGTCGCCAGAAGGCCCTCAGTCGGCCTGACGGGGCCTTCGGTAGGCCTGAGGGGCCCTCGGAAGGTCTGAGATTTCAACATGGGTCTGTCCGACGTTTTTTTGCGACCATTTAGAGGCCCAGCAAAATATAGTGGCCTAAATCTGAGGAGATCTGGTGGGGCGTCATTTTGACCACCCCTGTGGTTTTTAAAAAATAGCGAGAGAACAGCCTCGTGCAGCGCCGCGAAATTTGTCACGGCTATGTGTGCATGAATTACCCACATTGTGTGAAAGTTTTAACTTCAGGTCGTCTCAAGTCAGGTCAAAAGGTTACTTCAAGTGACCTTACCTCCAAAAAATATTTGTGGTCATGCCAAAGCCACAGTGTTTCTCCCCAGAAATTTGAAACTCGCAGGATTTCATAAGGTCATAAATACCTACAATTCGTTTATCTCTGTTTTTTTGTATCGGTGACCTAATGTCAGGTCAATTTCGTGACCTCCCCATTATAAGTGAATTTGGGAAAATATACACATGCTTCCTTTTCAGAGAATATGCATTGGATCAGGCCAATTCTTTCAGAATCATGTTATTTTAGCAGCTCATTATTGATGACCCAGGTGCAATTGTTGCTCAGTGACCTCTGCAAGGTCGGCTAAGGTCATCTCAGGTCACCAGCACATTTTTGCCAATAACTCTTGATAGAATAAAGATAGAGATGTGCAAATTATACCATTGTGCTTGTCTCGTCGAGTCGCGTCACCCATATGCAACATGACTTGCCTGGGTCACCAAATGACCTTGGCCTGAGGTCAAATTTTGAAGTTGACCTAACCAGGTCACCATAAACATGTTGTGTCGAAGCGCCTTTACGATAAAAACATGATGGTGTTCAAATTACTGCTATATGTCTAACCAATACAAAGTTATTATAAAGAAAAAAACTTTTTTGGAAAAATGTCCTCGTGACCTTTGGTGACCTCTGGTGCCTAAACTATTGACCTGAGATTAAATTTGAAAATAACTGGCGATTGAAATGTTCATGTGCTTTCGATTGTTTTTTTTTTCTCGTTTAATACTAGCTCTCATAGTTCCTGACTCCCGAGATATTTGGGGGTTTCTAGAGCAAAATCCTTCACTTGGAAAATGCGACCTTTGATGACCTCTGGTGACCTCAATATTGACCTGAGCCAAATAATACACAATAACTTCGAATGCCCTTGCAGATAGCTTTCCAAAATTGTTTCCGCATCTTCCTAGCCTTTATAGTTTTCGAGTTAGATAGAGGTGAGGATCCCAGTGGGATTTTGCACGCTGATCATGCCGGCTAGCAAAAGTCATGTACCGTGACGTCACGATCATCGACAATCAGATGCCCTGAGACCCTGATTTTGGCCGGAATGGCCTACCTTGTTATATAGCCTTGCGTCAAGGCCGTATACGAGAGGTAGAGTCATCCAGGGATTTTAGCACCCCAATCGCTATAACAATAGCGTAACGTCACTGGTGCTCTGGTCCGACTCGGCTGTCGCCAAACGCGGCTAGGTGCGGTGCGAATATTTCTAACGGGATACGGATAGTTGCGCCTAAGGTACGATCCGATTTACAATTACGTTTACCGCGGATAATTAAGCCTCCCTTAATTCGTGCTGAGGCGGAGACGGTCATACGCTGCCCCAGTCTGTGTGATGTGCGACTGGCGAGACGGCCATTTACTGCACCGGTCTGACTGAGGGGAGAGACGGCCATACGCTGCCCCGGTCCGGCTGAGGGGGGGGGGGAGGAGACGGACATACGCTGCCCTGGTCTGGCTGAGGGGCGAGAAGGCCGTACGCTGGCCCGGTCTGGCTGAGGGGCGATACGGCCATACGCTGCTCTGGTCTGGCTGAGGGGCGAGACGGCCATACGATGATCTGGTCTGGCTGAGAGGTGAGACGGCCATACGCTGCTCTGGTATGGCTGAGGGGTGAGTCGGCCATACGTCGTACCAGCAATTTTTTTGAATGCGTTCGATGGTTATTTTTGCCATGATGAATGATAATAAGTAAACAATGATGATCAATAACATGGCAGTAATGTTTATTTTATGTTTAAAGGCTAGACAATAAGGAATAAGCTTTCACCGTTATATATAAAATAAACATTACTGCCATGTTATTGAGCATCCTCGTTTACGTACCTGGAAATGTTGCAAAAGGCATTGTTCTGGCTAAAAAAACATATGCACACACATTTTTCCCCTCAAAATATACACTTGTAACATAACTGATTTATCTAACGGCGACGAATTAAAATTGCCGCTCTAGTCAACAACAGGCAAAAGAACGCAAAACGCTCGACGGGGCTGGCCACTACTGGACCAGAGCACCAGTGACGTCGTCGCTAAGGCCAAGCCGCTCTGCAGCCGATACATGGGGAATCCCGGGATGACACCCCCTGGCCTTGAGCGTTTCTTGTGGTTTTTGACGTTGTGTGATGTTGGGCCTGCAATTCTTCACACATTATAATTATAGCTAATAGCCCAATAGGTATGGCTAGATTATATTGTTTTTTTCTTTCATTATAGCTGGACATTTCTGAACTGTCACGATTGTG
Organism: Chirona hameri; assembly: GCA_036785665.1. Lineage (NCBI taxonomy): Eukaryota > Metazoa > Arthropoda > Thecostraca > Balanomorpha > Balanidae > Chirona > Chirona hameri. Next base: position 37,250 of record JAXIVJ010003307.1, read on the forward strand.
CAGCATAGTTCAGTTTTTCAACAAAATTCATGGAATTATTTTATTTTGTTTGATTAAAACAGCCATCTTAAATATGCCTGTGTAATATATTTAATATGGCTATTTGTGCTTTTCGAGTTATCTTTACGATACATATGTATCATCAAGCAGGTAGGGGGTCAGAAAAGGAGCCTACAGGATCAGGGACCAGTGGTAGTTCTGATAGGGGCATAAGGGAGGAGGATAAGGCAAAGGTGGATAGTGCGGCTGGGGTTTGGAAGTGTGTTGGAGGGTCACGTTTCTGGAGACCCAACATTGTGGAAAGTAATGCTAGGGCCACAGACAGTAAGGATGAGGAGGGGTGCTGGGTAATGGAGGGTGGTAGCAGAATCTGGAGGAGGAAGAGGGAAGGGGATCAGGAGGGATGGACAAAAGTTCAGGGTAGAGTCAGGCAGTACAGCCCCAGGGAACATCAGCAGGTTACACTAGCAAATAGGTTCAGTGCGTTAGAGTCAGCAGCTGAAAGTGACAAGGTACAGATTCAGCATTTAGTGGTTGGGGACTCAAGGGTAAGGCCCTTAAGGCGAACATTCTGTGGGAAGAGGGACAAATGTATAGTTAATCCGGGGGCAAAAGTAGTTGATATGGGCCCTGTCATTGAGGCAGAACTGGGTAGGAGTAGCCCGGAGACAGTTATAATACAGGTAGGGGTGAACAACATAGGACCTAGGCGGAGTGTGAGAATAGTAGCGGAGTACCTGAGCCTGCTGCAGAGGTTGAAGGAGTCCAGGAAACCAGTCATTGTGACTGGCATCCTCCCTCGCTGTGGAGCCAGTGAGGAGTGGTACTCGAGAGCTCTGTCTGTGAACAGCTCAGTTCAGAACTTATGTTCAGCTATGGGGCTTAGTTATGTAGACTTATGGGATCAGTTCTATGAGTGGCATAGGTACTATATGAAGGATGGGCTTCACTTATCGGATGAGGGGGCAAGGGCTTTGGGAGATGCCTACAGAAGTGTCATTCAGGGAAACTAGGTAGGAGGGGGGGTTCAGGGACGCTAGTACTAGGGCATCAAGAAGTAAGCATTGGTAGAAGTTCATGTCAGAATAGGACAGTAGATCATAATTCCCTCAGAATTAGTAGAGTCAGCTCAAAGTATAAGATCACATGTGTGTTGCTGAATGCCCAAAGTATTAGGTCTAAATTTGATGAGTTTGAGTGTTATGTTGCCCTTGAAAAGCCTGATATCATTTGTGTAACCGAGACATGGGTTAGTGAGGGGTATAATAGGGATAGGCTACAGGATTTCGAGTTACAAGGGTATAACATGTTCTCATACTGCAGAGAATCACGGCAGGGAGGCGGAGTGTTTGTATATGTAAATAGCTTGTACTGCACTACTAGAGTTGATGATTCTAGTAAAGTAAAAGAAGTAGAATCAATCTGGCTTGACATTAAAATTGGTACAGGAAACAGAGGAAGGTTGAGGATAGGTGCATTTTACAGACCAGGGAATCTTCCAAGGAACTCCCAAGCTGAAACAGACCAAGATATTTGTGAGGAAATACGTAGGAACTTTCGGGCTCAGTGTCTTATTATGGGAGATTTTAACTTAAGAGGATACGAAAGTATAGCAGAGGAAACAAATGAGTGTAGGTTGTATAGGCAAATCTTTGAAGAGGAGCTTTTCATGCATCAGTTTGTAACAGAGCCAACCAGACATTGCTCCATTCTAGACCTTGTATTCTCAGACAACAGTGATCTAGTTAGTGACATAAGTATTTGTGCAGGTCTAGGAACCAGTGATCACAATATGGTTAAATTCAATATCTCATCAGAAATGAGGCCCAAAGATAACCTTATTATGGTTCCAAACTTCAGCCGGGCTGATTTTGATGGTATTAGAAATGACCTCGCACAGATAAAATGGAACGTTGAGTTGGCAGGTTTAGATGCATGTGAGGCCTGGAATGTTTTCAAAGCTAGGTTAAGCCAAATTCAAAATCGGCATATACCCCTCAGGCACAAACGTAACAGAACCAAGGGCAATCCAGTTTGGCTTACCCCAGAAGTAAGGAGTGCTATACAAGCTAAAAGAAGTGCATTTGGCATTTTGAAGGGATCTTCACTAGATATAAATCAGAAGGCCTACCAGAATGCAAGAAATTCAGTTAAGAAAAAGGTCAGAGCAGCTAAAAGGGCAAAGGAACTTGATTTAGCTAGACATTGTAATGCAGATAGTAAGAAGTTCTTCAGTTTTTATAAGTTAAGTACAGTTTCCAAAAATATAGGTCCATTTAAGGTAGATGATGTGTTAGTTAGCAAGGACAGTGAAATGGTTGAAGTGCTTAATGATCAGTTTCAATCTGTCTTTACTATCGAGGACCAGAGTAGTATTGCAGCACTTCAGCCTGAGCTAGAGACAGAGGAGACTATAGGAGAGCTAGGTGGCATAAGTAGTGAACTTGTTCTAGAATATCTAAAGAAAGTAAGGCCTAACAAGGCAGAAGGACCTGATGAAATCCATGCTAGACTTTTAAGAGAATCTGAAAGGGAGTTGTCGGTTCCATTAGCCATAATATTTTCTAAATCACTTGCAGATAGTAAAATTCCACTTGATTGGAAAAGAGCAAATGTTGTTCCTATTCATAAAAAGGGAGATAGAAGTAAAGAGGAAAACTATAGACCAGTTAGTCTGACCTCATTAGTCTGCAAGGTGCTTGAATCAATCATCAAAGATAAGATTGTTGAATTCTTGGAGCAAAATGAACTCATCAAAGATACACAGCATGGCTTTAGGAAGGGCCGTTCTTGTTTAACTAATCTTCTGGAGTTTTTGGATGTTGCAACAGATAGCGTTGATCAGGGTAAACAGCTAGATGTAGCTTTTCTTGATTTCAGTAAAGCATTTGACAAAGTCCCCCATACAAGACTGGGGTTGCAACTTAAAATTCATGGGATCAGGGGCAAGATTCTGGATTGGATAGAAACGTGGCTTTCAGGACGCCAGCAAAGGGTTATATTGAATGGGTGCCAATCACAATGGAAGGAGGTTCTCAGTGGGGTTCCACAGGGCTCAGTCCTGGGCCCATTGCTTTTTATAATATTTGTGAATGCAATTGAGAACAGTATAGACAGCAAAGTCTTGAAATTTGCAGACGATCTAAAAGTTGTCAGGATTATTAGAGGAAAACATGATCAGGATGTTTTTCAATCAGATCTGGACAAGCTAGTTGAGTGGTCTGAAGCATGGCAGATGAAATTCAATTTGAGTAAATGTAAGATTATGCACGCTGGACGGGTTAGCAGTAAACATAGGTATGAAATGGGTGGGCAGAAAATGGAGCAGATTGAAAAGGAAAGAGATTTAGGTGTCGTGGTAAACAATAGACTATCAGCGTCAGACCAGGTTGTAGAAGCTAGGAATAAGGCACTTAGAATGCTAGGGGCCATTAACAGAAATGTTTCCTACAAGAGTGAAAAGGTAATAACAAAACTATTGTGCATACGTTAGACCACATTTGGAGTATTGTGTACAAGCCTGGTCTCCAACATATGAGAAAGATTGCTGGTTGTTAGAAAGAGTTCAAAAAAGGGCAACAAAAATGATTAGTTGTCTTGGTAGTTTACCTTATGAAGATAGATTAAGGAAATTGGGTATGTTTTCTCTTAGATATAGAAGGCTAAGAGGAGATCTAATTGAAGTCCTCAAATTTGTAAATAGTCAGCATTCTGGATATTTAAAGGGTATGTTTGAGTTCAATAGGGAAAATCGAGGTAGAGGTCATCAGCATAAACTCATTATGAAACAAAGTAGGACTAGGCTACGACAGTCATTTTTCAGTAGAAGGGTTGTAGGACATTGGAATATGCTACCAGGGGATGTCGCTGATGCAGTGACACTTGCTTCCTTCAAAATTAGATTAGATAAATACTTTACAGAGAAGGGATTAGTTCATAAATACTCGTGGGATTAGCCTTCTTTTATGCAGGTAGAGTAAGGTGATTTGAAGGGGCGAGACTGGTGGAGGGGGGGGGGGGATGGGGGGGGGGGGGGGGGGGGGGGTGCAACCTCGGATGGGCCCAAGAGGCTCTTTGTTGCACTTTTCTTTTATGTCTTTATGTCTTTTATGTCTTTAAGCATATTTGGATGCAAAATGGAGTCCATGGACTTAAATCAGAATCAGTGGAATTGGATTCAGAATAAAGCTTTTTAGGTGCCCCGGAAGCAGAGTTGATTCCTCTATGAAAATATTTATTGGAATCAGATTCAGAATCAGATCCCTTTGGCTTGGTATGGAATCGGAATTGATTCCGCTGAAGCGGAATCAAGCACAAGTATGGACCAGGGACATAGCCAAGGAGGGGGGGGGGGGGGCTGAACGAAACAAAATGTACACTAGATAGAATCAGACTGGTTATTGATTCAACACCGATTGAATCAATTGGAATAGTTCATTCAAAATTCCTTGACTCAAAAGATAATGGATTCACCACCATATCTTTTCATTCATGAATTGTGATCGAATCAAAACCTGCATCAAATCAAGCCCAATTGAATCACAAGATTTCACGATTCTTAACGATTCAAGCACACTGGTAAATTGTGCAAATATATGTTGTCCCAATGGACAGTTATAATACAGGTGGGGGTGAACAACATAGGACCTAGGCAGAGTGTGAGAATAGTAGCGGAGTACCGGAGCCTGCTGCAGAGGTTGAAGGAGTTCAGGAAACCAGTCATTGTGACTGGCATCCTCCCTCGCTGTGGAGCCAGTGAGGAGTGGTACTCGAGAGCTCTGTCTGTGAACAGCTCAGTTCAGAACTTATGTTCAGCTATGGGGCTTAGTTATGTAGACTTATGGGATCAGTTCTATGAGTGGCATAGGTACTATATGAAGGATGGGCTTCACTTATCGGATGAGGGGGCAAGGGCTTTGGGAGATGCCTACAGATGTGTCATTCAGGGAAACTAGGTAGGAGGGGGGGTTCAGGGACGCTAGTACTAAGGCATCAGGAAGTAAGCATTGGTAGAAGTTCATGTCAGAATAGGACAGTAGATCATAATTCCCTCAGCATTAGTAGAGTCAGCTCAAAGTATAAGATCACATGTGTGTTGCTGAATGCCCTAAGTATTAGGTCTAAATTTGATGAGTTTGAGTGTTATGTTGCCCTTGAAAAGCCTGATATCATTTGTGTAACCGAGACATGGGTTAGTGAGGGGTATAATAGGGATAGGCTACAGGATTTCGAGTTACAAGGGTATAACATGTTCTCATACTGCAGAGAATCACGGCAGGGAGGCGGAGTGTTTGTATATGTAAATAGCTTGTACTGCACTACTAGAGTTGATGATTCTAGTAAAGTAAAAGAAGTAGAATCAATCTGGCTTGACATTAAAATTGGTACAGGAAACAGAGGAAGGTTGAGGATAGGTGCATTTTACAGACCAGGGAATCTTCCAAGGAACTCCCAAGCTGAAACAGACCAAGATATTTGTGAGGAAATACGTAAGAACTTTCGGGCTCAGTGTCTTATTATGGGAGATTTTAACTTAGAGGATACGAAAGTATAGCAGAGGAAACAAATGAGTGTAGGTTGTATAGGCAAATCTTTGAAGAGGAGCTTTTCATGCATCAGTTTGTAACAGAGCCAACCAGACATTGCTCCATTCTAGACCTTGTATTCTCAGACAACAGTGATCTAGTTAGTGACATAAGTATTTGTGCAGGTCTAGGAACCAGTGATCACAATATGGTTAAATTCAATATCTCATCAGAAATGAGGCCCAAAGATAACCTTATTATGGTTCCAAACTTCAGCCGGGCTGATTTTGATGGTATTAGAAATGACCTCGCACAGATAAAATGGAACGTTGAGTTGGCAGGTTTAGATGCATGTGAGGCCTGGAATGTTTTCAAAGCTAGATTAAGCCAAATTCAAAATCGGCATATACCCCTCAGGCACAAACGTAACAGAACCAAGGGCAATCCAGTTTGGCTTACCCCAGAAGTAAGGAGTGCTATACAAGCTAAAAGAAGTGCATTTGGCATTTTGAAGGGATCTTCACTAGATATAAATCAGAAGGCCTACCAGAATGCAAGAAATTCAGTTAAGAAAAAGGTCAGAGCAGCTAAAAGGGCAAAGGAACTTGATTTAGCTAGACATTGTAATGCAGATAGTAAGAAGTTCTTCAGTTTTTATAAGTTAAGTACAGTTTCCAAAAATATAGGTCCATTTAAGGTAGATGATGTGTTAGTTAGCAAGGACAGTGAAATGGTTGAAGTGCTTAATGATCAGTTTCAATCTGTCTTTACTATCGAGGACCAGAGTAGTATTGCAGCACTTCAGCCTGAGCTAGAGACATAGGAGACTATAGGAGAGCTAGGTGGCATAAGTAGTGAACTTGTTCTAGAATATCTAAAGAAAGTAAGGCCTAACAAGGCCGAAGGACCTGATGAAATCCATGCTAGACTTTTAAGAGAATCTGAAAGGGAGTTGTCGGTTCCATTAGCCATAATATTTTCTAAATCACTTGCAGATAGTAAAATTCCACTTGATTGGAAAAGAGCAAATGTTGTTCCTATTCATAAAAAGGGAGATAGAAGAGGAAAACTATAGACCAGTTAGTCTGACCTCATTAGTCTGCAAGGTGCTTGAATCAATCATCAAAGATAAGATTGTTGAATTCTTGGAGAAAAATGAACTCATCAAGGATACACAGCATGGCTTTAGGAAGGGCCGTTCTTGTTTAACTAATCTTCTGGAGTTTTTGGATGTTGCAACAGATAGCTTTGATCAGGGTAAACAGCTAGATGTAGCTTTTCTTGATTTCAGTAAAGCATTTGACAAAGTCCCCCATACAAGACTGGGGTTGCAACTTAAAATTCATGGGATCAGGGTCAAGATTCTGGATTGGATAGAAACGTGGCTTTCAGGACGCCAGCAAAGGGTTATATTGAATGGGTGCCAATCACAATGGAAGGAGGTTCTCAGTGGGGTTCCACAGGGCTCAGTCCTGGGCCCATTGCTTTTTATAATATTTGTGAATGCAATTGAGAACAGTATAGACAGCAAAGTCTTGAAATTTGCAGACGATCTAAAAGTTGTCAGGATTAATAGAGGAAAACATGATCAGGATGTTTTTCAATCAGATCTGGACAAGCTAGTTGAGTGGTCTGAAGCATGGCAGATGAAATTCAATTTGAGTAAATGTAAGATTATGCACGCTGGACGGGTTAGCAGTAAACATAGGTATGAAATGGGTGGGCAGAAAATGGAGCAGATTGAAAAAGAAAGATTTAGGTGTCGTGGTAAACAATAGACTATCAGCGTCAGACCAGGTTGTAGAAGCTAGGAAAAAGGCACTTAGAATGCTAGGGGCCATTAACAGAAATGTTTCCTACAAGAGTGAAAAGGTAATAACAAAACTGTATTGTGCATACGTTAGACCACATTTGGAGTATTGTGTACAAGCCTGGTCTCCAACATATGAGAAAGATTGCTGGTTGTTAGAAAGAGTTAAAAAAAGGGCAACAAAAATGGTTAATTGTCTTGGTAGTTTACCTTATGAAGATAGATTAAAGAAATTGGGTATGTTTTCACTTAGATATAGAAGGCTAAGAGGAGATCTAATTGAAGTCTTCAAATTTGTAAATAGTCAGCATTCTGGATATTTAAAGGGTATGTTTGAGTTCAATAGGGAACATCGAGGTAGAGGTCATCAGCATAAACTCATTATGAAACAAAGTAGGACTAGGCTACGACAGTCATTTTTCAGTAGAAGGGTTGTAGGACATTGGAATATGCTACCAGGGGATGTCGCTGATGCAGTGGCACTTGCTTCCTTCAAAATTAGATTAGATAAATACTTTACAGAGAAGGGATTAGTTCATAAATACTCGTGGGATTAGCCTTCTTTTATGCAGGTAGAGTAAGGTGATTTGAAGGGGCGAGACTGGTGGAGGGGGGGGGGGGGGGGGTGGGGTGCAACCTCGGATGGGCCCAAGAGGCTCTTTGTTGCACTTTTCTTTTATGTCTTTATGGCTACATTCATGTATACTGAAATAGTATTGCTGTAACAATGTTTTAGTGATCATATATATGTATGTTTCCATTTTAATTGATTTGACATAAATTCATCACATATTTAAATGTTGAATCAAACTTGAATTGATTAAAATATTTGTTTTTCTTTGAATCTGAAAGAATCAATTACAAAAAAAAAATATCTGAATCGAACAGATTTAATCATTCAGATTCCAAAATAAATCATGATTGAATCATTCCAAAAAAGTTTAATCAATAACCAGTCTGGATAGAATAAGATTATCTGACGACCTGACCCCCGTCAGCAACATATGTCTGAGGAGCAAACATTTGTTTACACCACTGACGTGCCCCCCCCCCCCCTGGCAAAAAATCCTGGTTATGTGCCTGGTCTGGACTTCAAGCGCCCTCAACCGGAAGAAGTTAAATTGTATATTTCCTGTATTTACAATATTGAACCCCTGGGAAATGGGAAATTAATGTGTGGAACAGGTGGCATACTTAAATACAAATTTGCTGACTAATCAAAGGATAAAATCACACTAGAAACACACAGGGTGTAGCAATTGACTATGCAGCCAAATAATGTTTAACTGTTGACATGCACCATGCTGTGTTTTTACAAAAGGAATAATCATGTTTTGCTTTGCAGATTTCTCTGTACAGGAAAGTAGGGCTCGCACTAAAAGATGGTGTTTTCACAGCAGTTGGCTGCCGGGGACTGCTGCTGAGCCAGGCTGTTATGCCGCTGCAAGCAAATGGTACCAGTTAACATAAAATATGTATGTATTTATTTATAAATAAATAAATACATAATTTGTAAAAGTCATTTATAAAATAATAAATGTATTTATAAATACATATTTAGCATTAACTGGTACCATTTGCTTGCAACGTCATAACACCCTGGCTCACTCCGCTAGTGAGCCAGGATGTTATGATGTTGCAAGCAGATGGAACCAGTTAACGCTAAATATGTATGTATTTATAAATCAATCAATAAATACATATTAAGCATTAACTGGTGAAGCTGGAGTTTTCACAGCAGTTAGACGCCAGGGACCCGCCCCTGGCGTCCAACTGCTGCAAAACTCCAGCTTTACCAGTTAATGCCTAAATATTTATTTATTTATAAATAAATAAAGATATATTTAGCGTTAACTGGTACCATTTGCTTGCAACGTCATAACATCCTGGCTCACTAGCGGCCCCTGGCAGCCAACTGCTGTAAAAACTCCAGCTTTTAGTGTGACCCGAAAGTGCCTATGCGGAATATGTTTATCATTGCTAACACTGACCTATTTCTTTCTCTAAAAATGCAGTTACATATGTAGGATTTTGTCCAACTTAAATTCAGTAAATATTTGGTTATTTAATGTATAAATTAAATTGGTTTGGTATTCAGTCAGTTTGGCTACCCTTCAATCGGTATTGCTTTGGTTGTGTTTTGACATGTATACTAAATAGATATTCAATGTAACTTGTATTCCAGTTTTTGTTCTCATTATTGTTATAATACACGATTTGTGCATCTATCTGATAGTGTGAAATGGAAATGGGTTGATGGATAACCGCTATCACATTTGTATTAAGCTATACCTGCCTGAAAGCTGCCCGGCCAGTAAATGAAGTCAATATTAATTAATAAAACTCACAAAAGTGGCCATCTTCTACTGTATGCAATATGCATGATAGGTGATACATGTTTTAATTTTAAGTATGCTGCTCCTTGCATAAGAAGTCAAGAATTTAGTGGATGTTAACGCAGATAGTTGTACGACTGACGTCCTTAAATAGCAATGATTGCAGAAATAAAACATTATTGCAATCATGTGCCAAAGCCCTTCCACCTTTGACATTATTTGTAATTCCCCATGACAACAAATAGAAGGAATTAACATCAAAACAGCATTGCTGCCACTCCCCCAACATAATTCGTAAGACGTTTCTGGCGCACCAGTACTGCAATATCAACCACAATCATGTCATCTAATTGATATTTCAACAGGGAAACATATCATACACAATGCAAATTATTAGTTATATTATATTACTCACTTATATTGGCCTTTCCGCCATCACGAAGCCACACAGCGAGGACGACGGGCACGCCGGAATGGGCGCGGAGACGGAGTTTTCAAAATGACGCCAGTTGAGGCATGGCGTCTGCACATCGTGCCCGCTGGACCGCTGGCACAAAACCAATTGTTACTTAGTAGTTAGTAACCTACAAACTGAATGCTCCGTGCGAACGAACGGTTACTTCCCCTACAAACGCAGTGCTTGGTGCGAACAAGTTGATTTGTTTGCTCCCAGCTGTTATACAAGCATGTACTTTGTAGTATGAAACCAGTACAAGCTAACCATTGGTGAACAAAACACCCGCTCGACTAACTTAGAAAGCTTGTATTCAAACAAGGCATAAACAAGGGATACCGTCTTTTGAATTGTGTCCTAACTACTACATGTGCAAACACATGACTTGTGCTCGTCACCGAACGAGTCAGCTACTACCTTGACCCTCGTTTTCGTAGATGCAAATGGTATCCGTACTAGGATACGACTATCCACCATTACACAAGACTTGTCAATTTGGTTTACAGTGCAGCTGGAACAGGAGATAAACACTAACCCCAATGCCGAAATCGCTGAACAGCTAGCTGAAAAGCAAAGTAATCTGGAAGAACTAAGAGATCTTCGCCAACGTGGAATTATAAAGTGACCTAGGGTCAAATGGTTCGAAGAAGCAGAAAGATCCACAACATACTTTTTGAATCTTGAAAAACACAATGATATTAGTAAGCTCATCCCCTGCTTGCAATCAGATAACGGTGGGGTAATTCAAAGCCAAGGGGAAATACTAAAAGCATTAGAGCAACATTACAGTAAAGCGTTTCGTTCCCATGATAATGAAGACAATGACCCTGAAGACTTTCTAGACTCAATAGAACTTAATCAGCTGAGTAACTTAGAAATCGATAGCATGAAGGGGCCTCTGACATTAGAGTAAGTAGGTCGAACTCTTTATGCCATGAACAATAACAAGTCGCCTTGCAGTGATGGATTTCCAGCAGAGTTTTATAAATATTGTTGGAACGATCCAAGTTTGTGCTAATGAAAACGTTATTGTCTTGTTACGAAACAGGTGTTATGTCCTCATCGCCCCAGGATGGAATTATCACACTCATACCGACAGCTGGCAAGCCAAGAAACCAGATTCATTCCTATCGTCCTATAACTCTTTTGAATACTAGTTATAACATATTGTCGGCCAGTATTGCAAATAGGTATAAGGAAGTGATTCAGAAGCTAGTAGATCCTGCGCAGAGCGGATTTATTCAAGGCCGATTCATTGGTGATAATACACGCTTGATGAGTGATATAATGGCATACCTGAAACATGATGAACAGTCTGGCCTTTTCTTGAGCTTAGACATCGAAGGGGCTTTTAATACTGTGAGCTGGAAATTATTTAAGGCTGCGTTGGAAAAGTAAAAGTTCCCAATTGAGGTCATTCGTTGGTTTAACTTAATGAATGAGGGAACCCACGCTAGAATTGTATATAACGGTCACCTTTCTGACAAAATAATGCTGTTCCGATCTTGCAGGCAGGGGGATCCAGTCAGCCCTTATATTTTCCTTTTGGCTATTGAATGCTTGGCTTCAAAGGTGAGACAAAACAGGAACATGAAAGGAATCACCATAGGCAAGGTGGAAAATAAAGTATCATGCTATGCGGATGATACGCTTTTCTTCTTAGATGGCTCAGTTAATAGACTCAGAAGTCTTTTTCACGACTTGGGAGTTGTTGCGAAGTTTTGTGGACTTCGCCCAAATATATCAGAAACTCAGACGATGTGGGTGGGACATAGGTGGAAGACAAAAGGCGTATATGTGATGAGCTGCCCATCCAATGGACAAATAAGATGAAAGTTTTGGGAATTATTTTTTAGAACAATACCGCGGATATGTGTCAAAGTAATTTTGAGTACAAAATGGACGAAATAAAATCGGTAATCAAAAGTTGGCAGCTAAGGCACCTGACCATTTATGGGAAAATTTGTGTGGTCAAATGTTTACTGCTACCAAAATGGACACATCTCTTCTCTACATTGCCCAATCCGCCACTTGAGTCTACACAAAAACTGAACACTCTTTGTTATAAGTTAATTTGGAAGGGAAAGAGGGACAAAATAAAAAGAATGAGTATTGTGCAACCATCAGCATATTATAGCTGGAATGATAGACATCCAACTCTATCTTAAATCATTACAGATATCGTGGGTGAGGCGACAGCTATGGTCTGACAACCAGTGGGCCAAACTTTTTGAGCATAGAATAAATCGTGGATATTTTATATGGGATAGGAATGCGAAGTCACTTAACTCGCGAGTTACTGGGGTATATTTCATAACGCGACTTACTGGGGGGGGGGGCTATTTTTTGCCCCCCCTCTGATCTCCGGAACTACTGGACCGAATGTACAAATTTAAACAGCATTCGATATCCCTGGGACATTTATCGAGGGAAACATAATATTGTTGACCTCGAGGTCACCGATGACGTCAAAGGTCAGGTCAAGTACAAAATGTTTGACCGTGTCAAAAGGTCTCGATGGATGGAATTGTCGCGCAAAATTGCGATATTAAACGCATAAGCTGCCAATAGATCGGTATGATTCGTGTGTCTGACACTTCTAAGTACCTTTCTAAGCTGTTTATGACCTTGTGTCAGGTCAAGGTCATCCGAGGTCACGAGGTCAAACTGCAGATTATGGTCATTAGGCGTTGTAGCACATGTTTATGGGTTTGTTTTTCGTCTAGAACGCGAAAAATGACCTTAGAACATTGTTTGTTCCATATAAATAGAAGTAAAAAGCAAAAATGGAAATGCGTTTTTTATGCATAGTAATGCTGTGAGGAGTGGTCAATTTTTGTCATTTAAAGGTCATAACTCGGTCATTTTTAAAGATATCGACTTTAAATTTGGTACACATATTCACCGCATACGTTTCGATCACCTATATTCCGATTTTTGGATAATTCTGATTTTTTCTTTAAAATTTTAAAAAAAAATGTATTTGGATTTCTCAAAATTTTGAATTAAAAAAAAACTCAAACATCCGAGATATCAGTTTGATAGCCCAGTCTATTGTCAGTAATTTGATGTAAGACAATTGAGTTTATCTTAAACATCGTACCTTTGACAGCTTTTTCCGCAAACCATTATTTTGCAACAAAAACCGAAGAACATGACGTCACTCTGACGTCATTCCCGGTTGACCTATCATAACCTTAAATTTTTCCTTTTGCCAACATATGTATAATTGATGTGAGAGAAGGTACTGTAAGTTTGGTGACGATACCGGTGTTCATTTAGGAGTTATTGCAAAATAACGGGAGGGAGGGAGGCAAAAAATAGCCCCCCCCCCCCCCCAGTAACTCGCGGGTTAAGCAATTTAGCAAGCAAATTCAATTTAATCGTTTTTGGAGTGATGTTATTGATGCGGTGGCGGATTTTAAAGAGGCTTACGGCACATACAACCAGGATCAAATGTCATCATGCAGCCTATGGTATTTTGAATACAGCAAATTTCACAATGGTAGAATAGGGTCGTGGCGCTCTAAGGGTATTCATTTCTTGAATGACTTGCTGAATGTCGATGGAAGTATTATGTCATTTGATCGCGCAAAACATGTGTATGACATCTCAGGAATTGAATTTGATTACCGAGCGGACGCGAAGCGCCCGTGAGGTTTCTCGTCAACTTACTAGACAAATTTACATTTGACCCGTCCCGACCCGGGCATACAGACGTTTTAAAAGCTAATATCTTTGCAACCACTGCTCCCATTGAGATTGAGTTTTCACCATTGGATAGGTCCATCAAATCAATTTCGTTTTTGGTATGATGCGTTCTGATACAGGTGGTACCACAGCGCGTAACAGTTGGCACACGCGAACGTCGAAATGAACAAAAAACCGGCCCCCAGTCAAGGACATTGGCAGCTTCATGCTTTGGTGACGTCACCAAAGCGTGAAGTTTTATTTTTTCTCCCTTCAACAATGTTAATGGGAGGTTCAGTGATATTGAGCAAAAAGCAAACTCGATTGAGCGATGAGTTAGCAGTGATAGGAAAAAGTAAGCAAACCATACGAAAGCCACGTCCATTGTCTTTTGATACCAGGGTCTACTTTGCCTGTGGCTTGTACGGAAACATGTTAAATATGGTCTTATGTGAAAGGAAGTTTCCCTTGCATGCGCACTGCCGGGGGCTGATTTCCACCCTCCCCCCTGAAGATTTTTTTATGAATAGCGGAAAAACGTCCGCGCGCAGCGCCACCAAATGTGCCACAGCTTTTTGGGCATCAATTATCCATATGGTGTGGAATTCTTTACCTCGGGTCATCTCAGGTCAGGTTACCAGGTCAAGTCAAGTGACCCCACCTCCAAACATGTTTGTGGTCGTGCCACAGCCGAAGTGATTGACCGAACAGTCTGAAGCTCACAGGATGTTTATCAGGTCATAAGTACCTACAATTTGTTTATCTCGAATTTGTCATACCGGTGACCTAAGGTCAGGTCGATTTCGTGACCTCCCATTAAAGGAAATAGTTCACCTTCAACATTAGTTTTAAACTGAGATAACAGTTTTGCAGCCCGTGTTGGGAAACCCCTATCTGCAAGTTTTCTTGACTGAAAAGACTCTCCAGCCGAATATATAGGAGTTTTTGGCGAAGGAATGCGGTGCTGGCGAAAGAATGTTGTACTGGTTCTAGCCCGGGCAGAGGCTATACCATCAGCCAATCAGCTTGCAGCTGTTGCTAGCATACGAATCGCCGGCCGCCGGTTGGCACATCTCCAATGCGAGTCTATCTTTACGCGACTACTTTCGAATCTGATTGGCTGAACCATTTTTTACATTCGCGTGACGTCAGGACTCTGACTCAGAGAGTATGCATATAGTTTTGATAAACAATACAAATGTACGGCCTTCTGTCCTGAACCGGCGCGATATAAGGCCATTTTTGACAATATAAAAATAAATTGTTTTACAAAATATAATCAAATCGTGTTGGGTAAAATTTTCCCAAGGTGAACTATTTCCTTTAAGTAAGTCAATGGGGAGAAATGAAAACACGTATACATTCATAGGAAATGGCTAAATTTGACCAGTTTTCATCATATCTGTGCCAACTACAAAACCCCATGTCACATTTCTGTTCTTTGACCTCTATGAGGTCAAAGAACAGAAATGTGCAACACATGTGCAAATGTGCAACAGAAATGAGCAACACATTCTATGCGATACCGCAGTATTCAGTATAAAATCATTACGAGGACGCACGTCACACAACAGCTGTTGTATCGCATAGGAGGGACGCAATCCAGCCACTGCATTCGGTGTAACGAGGGTGTAGAGAATATTAAACATACATTTTGGTCTTGTTCTTTCGTACGGACTTTTTGGAGCGAAATAGAAACCTGGCTTGTAACCCACGGGATTTTGGAAATCGGATCAAACTTCGGCAGCCAAACAGTGCTCCTAAGCCTCGGGACATCAGTCCTTGTTAACCAGGTTATTGTTGTCGCAAAAATGATTATTGCAAGAAGGGATCATTTACGATTAAATGAGCTTGTCAATCGCCTCCGGGCTGATCGTGAGATGGAGGAGATGGTTTCCTTATGTAAAGGTGACCAAAGACACGTTATTAGTAAATGGGACAAAGCTGCAGCAGCGATGGCGGTGGTTTGAGGCAAGTGTGACAGCTTGGAATTTGTGTGCACTTTGTTTTAGCTTTTATTTTCGTTCTTTCGGCGACAACACTTGGCCGCACCGGCGCCGCATTGCAAATATAGTTGGTAATATAAGCGTAAAGGCCGCTGGCTTCGACGATCGAAGAACGTTTAATCATGTGTTTTTGTTTGTGTGTGTGTATGTGTATGTTTTTCGACGCCTTCTATATGTGCATCGGTGCTGCTTCATGCAGGTGGCTGTGATGTGGCGCGCGGCGGTCCTGGTGGGTGTATTACAGGTGGCTGTGATGTAGCGCGCGGCGGTCCTGGTGGGTGTATTACAGGTGGCTGTGATGTGGCACGCGGCGGTTCTGGTGGGTGTATTACAGGTGGCTGTGATGTGGCGCGCGGCGGTTCTGGTGGGTGTATTACAGACGCAATATTATATATTGCCATATTTGTTGGCTTAATCAAATGTGGTGTAAATAAATTGAAAAAAGATAAAAAAAAGAGTGTTCCATCATCATCGCGGACATGGCCCCCAGTGCGAAGGGGGCTTCTCAGAAACTGACCCTTCCCGCCTTATCAGAGTTCAGGTCGGGTCTCCGGGGTAGGTCACGTGACCAACTGACACCCCTGAATTCTCAGAAACTGACCCTTCACGCCTTATCAGAGTTCAGGTCGGGTCCCCGGGGTAGGTCACTTGACCAACTGACACCCCTGAATTCTCAGAAACTGACCCTTCACGCCTTATCAGAGTCCAGGTCGGGTCTCCGGGGTAGGTCACGTGACCAACTGACACCAACTGACCAACTGACCAGTCCGTCCAGCCCCTGAAAGGACTGAGGCGGGTTTTAGGCAAACGCCAGAGATGAAGTGTTTCCCTATTCGCAAGTACTTGGCAATTAGTGTTTGTTTTTAAATTCCCAAAATTAGATATCTTTTCAAATGAACAAATTTGTTATTTCATTTCTTAATTGCGATTTCGTATTTCGTTAAATAAAAGCAAGTGCCGTAAGATAATGCAGAAAAATGAATGAGGTCACTATCGCCCTTTCGCCCTTCGGGGAAGTCCAGCAAGGCGTTGATCACAAGCGAGCCATATAGTATTTGTCATCTTCCATTGTCACTAGCCAGCCTGAAGCTCGTTATGAGCTTTTAAGTACAGTTAAAACTGAACAGTGCAGTGATAGCAATCAAGCGGACACCCGTGTCGAGCGTCTTTTCACGCCCAAAGCCCAACTGCCAAACCATGTCAGACATGCTGGCAGGATCTGTAACCAATCTTGCTCGTCGAATCTTCTCATTTGACGATATTCTGCGGGCATATTACGCTGCATTTTTTGCGTGCCAAGGGATTCCTAGAACACCGTTGTGTTTGAAATAGTCACAGGAGATTGGATTTGGTTAGTCTTTAGCGAGACCTATGGGTTTTGAGTTATTTCAAATACAGACTGGATCAATTTGGATGGGATCAGACTGGTCTGATTGATCTTTGATTCATTTAATACCTTGCCTGCTGGCTGCTGGGCCATCTGAGGAGAAATTTAGCCTTATTTCCTTCTAACTTTGTTGATTGAAGCGGTTTCTACAGTCAATGCGACTCACATATTCCAAAGCTGCGTAAAACGAAAAGCACAGGTATATCTGTGTGTGCTTGGAAGTGACGCTCACATGAATCACATGAGGCATCATACCCGTGATTTGGCGGGGCGGGGGCATTTTACACACTCTTTATGCTAAAAACGAAATAATCAGAAAATTGTCTCTGCACAGCACTTCATTTTATCTAGACATTGGCATTTAACCCTCGCCTTACAAAGTTATTTAAGAAAAATAACTTTGAAAAATTACGGTCATGGTGGAGTGTCTGACAGGCCCCCCTGAGGTTTTTCTTAAATAACTTTGTACACATGCGGCGCATCTTGCTGACATTTTCGGTAGCTGAGTTTAAAACAATTATACGTACGCTGTCAAAATTTATTTGGAATTGGTTAAGCAGTTTGGGAGATAATCATGTTTTGATGACGTCATGTTGGTGAAAACACGATAAATATTTGAAAAATGGTAGAAAATAGAGTTTTAAAGGAAATTACAGACGCAATTTACCAAAGATACAAAATTGCATTTTCTTTCAAAAAGAAATCTCGGATTTTTTTTTGTGTGGGTTTTTGACCCCTAAAATAAAACAAAATGTTTTTTTAAATCCCAACAAAATAACATTTTTCAAAGATTTTAGAAAAACCGGAATATATGTGAGAGAACTAAGTATGGAAAATACCTATACCAAATTTCAAAGCAATGTCTTCATTTTTGACTGAAGTGATGGCTCCCTAAGTGTAAGGAACTAATGACGTCATTTTTTTAATAACTTTTTTTGATTTTTTTTACAAGATACGAACACATAATTACCTTTTCTGTATTTCTGAGCCAAAACTGGTCTAGGAACATGCCTTTTTATTTACATTTATCAATTTCTAATTTTTAGGTTTTCTAAAGAGCAAAATCGCTGTTCTGGACGTGGTAAATCCGAGGTCATTCACTTGACCTGGAAGGTCACCCGTTGACCTGAAACCTACAAATCGCATACTGTTAGATTTCTCTCATGACAGGCAACATGCTGGTTCTTACTGCATTGCTCTAAGTTGCTTGGTTTGGAAGTTAACAGGGGGACTGTCAGGCCCCCCGTAGGGCGAAGGTGAACAAAGCTCCCGTAGGGCGAGGGCTAAGAAGCATTTCAAGTAAAAAGGTTATACGGCCTGCAGTATTGTCACTATCATTAGAAGCCTGCTGCCATATTCGTATGTTGCGGTCATGGTGGAGAATCAGGCATTCTGCAGAACGCCTAAGCACCGTGTCGTTTGCCAGATCAAGTAAGGTCACAACAGAATACACGTCATTTACTGTGTATGATACATGGGTCTGCAAAACTTATAAGATATAACCGTCCAGTCCGGCGCTGGTTCTGAATTCCAGCACAGCGGCCGACCCCGGCTGACATTCGGTGCACACACGCAGTGCTATAGACAATAACTGACGACAGTAGTGAAGCCGGTACGCCATGCGCGGCATATGTCGTGCTGCCTGGATGTGGCCAACTTTGGCCTTATCGGATCCGCAATGTTTCACCACCTGTACTCATGTGCGAGGTTGGTGTTAACGGACTTTTATGCTGATCTCTTACTTTTAACTCTCTTAATACATATTAATGTATTCCCCAACATATTTCGCATGTCAATTTTGACAGTTTAATGTTTTACCATTTGTGACCTTACTTGACCTTGCGAACATGCACGACACACAAACGGCCGAACACACGGACATCATCACACATCACACGGCCGAACACACGGACATCATCACACATCACACGGCCGAACACACGGACATCATCACACATCACACATCACATCATCACGCGGACATCATCACACATCACACGGCCGAACACACGGACATCATCACACATCACACGGCCGAACACACTGACATCATCACACATCACACATCACATCATCACGCGGACATCATCACACATCACACGGCCGAACACACGGACATCATCACACATCACACATCACATCATCACGCGGACATCATCACACATCACACGGCCGAACACACGGACATCATCACACATCACACGGCCGAACACACGGACATCATCACACATCACATCATCACGCGGACATCATCACACATCACACGGCCGAACACACATGCCACATCACACGGCCGAACACACGGACATCATCACACGACCAAACACACATCACACATCACACGGCCGAACACACGGATATCATCACACATTACACGGCCGATCACACATCCCACATCACACAGCCGAATACACGGACATCATCACACATCACACATCACATCATCACACGGACATCATCACACATCACACGGCCGAACACACGGACATCATCACACATCACACGGCCGAACACACGGACATCATCACACATCACACGGCCGAACACACGGACATCATCACACATCACACGGCCGAACACACGGACATCATCACACATCACACGGCCGAACACACGGACATCATCACACATCACACGGCCGAACACACGGACATCATCACACATCACACGGCCGAACACACGGACATCATCACACATCACACGGCCGAACACACGGACATCATCACACATCACACGGCCGAACACACGGACATCATCACACATCACACATCACATCATCACGCGGACATCATCACACATCACACGGCCGAACACACGGACATCATCACACATCACACGGCCGAACACACGGACATCATCACACATCACATCATCACGCGGACATCATCACACATCACACGGCCGAACACACATGCCACATCACACGGCCGAACACACGGACATCATCACACGACCAAACACACATCACACATCACACGGCCGAACACACGGATATCATCACACATTACACGGCCGATCACACATCCCACATCACACAGCCGAATACACGGACATCATCACACATCTTCAGGGCTGCAGCCCAAAAACCGAGGCAGCCAATTAGAGCGTTCGCCGTTTTTTTGTGCGAACGTTCGGATTGTGGACGTCTTTTCACGCAAAAACCACATCTGTGTCTCATCTCAATTCGCCTAACGCGCTGTTATGCGCAATTATTGGTTACCCAAATGTAATTGATGTGTGTGCAGTAGGGTCCGTCATTTTGCAACTTTTTCGACTTTTTCCAGGTTTTCAGAGCTTTTCCCATGTGTCTCGACGTGAAAAACAATATGGTATTGTTCTTTTCCCCAAAAAATGCGTTTCAACTTAGCACATACACGATTTATGAAAAATGATTTGGGGTTTCTGCATTAATCAGGCAGATTGTGAAGAAAATAGTTTTCGCACATTTTTTAAAGCATTTTTCCTATACTCGCCGTGTCGTATGTGACCTAACAAATTTATTTCATCGCAGTAACGCATTTACTGGAAGTGTTATTCATTACTTCCACAGTCACCGCTTTCAGCGTCATCTATTGAGCGATATAGTAAACTTCGTTCTATAAGTAGTTTCTCAGCTGCTGAGGTGCGGGAAATGAGCCAGCGTGACCCCATGGTAATGTTCTAACCAGAAAGAATGATGAACTAACCCAGCATTGACCTTGTTGTGCCTTGTTGCACCCTAGTTGTACTACAACTTTGGCCAGCCGTACACCGCATAACCCCAGGTCCAGCAGATCCTGCGTCACGGGCAGCGGCGCTGCAGTCACCGAGTTCCGCAGCGCGCGCAGACAGGTATCCAGTACAGTTCAGCTTGTATATTGGTGAACACGTCGGCAGATGAGAGTCCGTCCAGCCTCTCTGGCACAGAGGAGGGTCCGTCCAGCCTCTCTGGTACAGAAAGGGGTCCGTCCAGCCTCTCTGGTACAGAGGAGGGTCCGTCCAGCGTCTCTGGCACGGATGAGGGTCCGTACAGCCTCTCTGGTACATAGGAGGATCCGTCTAGCCTCTCTGGTTCAGAGGAGAGTCCGTCCAGCCTCTCTGGTACAGAGGAGGGTCCGTTCAGCCTCTCTGGCACAGAAGAGGGTCCGTGCAGCCTTCCCGGCACAGAGGAGGGTCCGTCCAGCCTCTCTGGCTCAGAGGAGGGTCTGTCCAGCCTCTGTGGTACACAGGAGGGTCCGTCCAGTCTCTCCGGCACAGAGCAGTGTCCGTCCAGCCTCTCTGGTACAGAGGAGGGTCCGCTCAGTCTCTCTGGCACCGAAGAGGGTCCGTCCAGCCTCTCTGGCACAGAGCAGGGTCCGTCCAGCCTCTCTGGTAGAGAGGAGGGTCCGTCCAGTCCCTCTGGTACAGAGGAGGGTCCGTCCAGCCTCCCCAGTACAGAGGAGGGTCCTCCAGCCTCTCCAGTACAGAGGAGGGTCCTCCAGCCTCTCCAGTACAGAGGAGGGGTCCGTTCGGCCTCTATGGCACAGAGGAGGGTCCGTCCAGCCTCTCTGGTACATAGGAGGGTCCGCCCAGTCTCCCGGCACAGAGCAGAGTTCGTCCAGTCTCTGGCACAGAGGAGGGTCTGTCCAGCCTCTCTAATACATAGGAAGGTCCGTTCAGTTCCTCTGGTACAGAGGAGGATCCATCCAGTCCTTCTGGGGTACAGAGGAGGGTCCGTCCAGTTTCTCTGGTACAGAGGAGGGTCCGGCCAGCCTATAGCTAGCTGGCACAGAGGAGGGTTCGTCCAGCCTCTCTAGTACAAAGGAAGGTCCGTCCAGTCCCTCTGGTACAGAGGAGGGTCGGTATAGCCTCTCTGGCACAGGGGAGGGTACATTCAGTGTCCCAGGCACAAAGGAGGGTCCGTCCAGTCTCTCCGGCACTGAGGAGCGTCCGTCCAGTCTCCCCGGCACAGCGGAGGGTTCGTCCAGCCTCTCTGGTACATAGGAGGGTACGCCCAGCCTCTCTGGTGCAGAGGAGGGTCAGAGTACAGCCTACCCAGCACAAAGAAGGTCCTTCCAGTCCCCCAGGAACAGAGGAGGGTCCATCTAGTCTATCCGGTACAGAGGAGGGTTCGTCCAGTCTCCCGGCACATTGGAGGGTCCGTCCGGTCCCTCTGGTACAGAGCAGGGTCCGTCCAGTCTCCCCGGCAAAGCGGAGGGCCCGTCCAGCCTCTCTGGTACAGAGGAGGGCCGTCCAGCCTCTCTGGTACAGAGGAGGGTCCGTCCAGTCTCTCTGGTATCGAGGAGGGTCCGTGCAGCCTCCGCGGCACAGAGGAGGGTCCGTGCAGCCCCCCGGCACAGAGGAGGGTCCGTCCAGCCTCCCCAGCACAGAGAAGGGTCTGTCTAGTCATAGACTGGGACTCCTAGCTAGTGTCAGTGTCATGAACCACAAGGGGAGTGGCTGAAGGACGCTCCAGATGAGTGGGACAACAGCGGAAAATACAAGGAGCTGTGCAAGTTCGTATCGGCGCTGGAGGTCACAAATGACACCGCAGAGGGGGGCGTCCAGCTGTTACAACAGTTTGCTGGTACGATCACGAAGGATGAGACCGACCTACAGTGGCTGCTGCAGAGCGTGAGGCACACAGGAGGAAGTTCCCGACACTCACTAAGAGTGTCATGAGCACACTGTAGTGCAAAGCGTCTCTGCGCGCTGTGCGGCCACTGCGTGGTGGACTGCGTGTTGCCGGCGCTCGCTCAGCTCATCGCCGCCAGTATGCAGGTGGCTGAAGACGAGCGGGCGCGCCGAGGGACCGGCTTCACCGCCTCCCACGACTCTGCCGACGTGTTCACTAATATACAAGCTGGACTTTACTGGATACCTGTCTGCGCGCGCTGCGGAACCCGGTGACTGCAGCGCCGCTGCCCGTGACGCAGGATCTGCTGGACCTGGGGTTATGCGGTGTACGGCTGGCCAAAGTTGTAGTACAACCAGGGTGCAACAAGGCGTAACAAGGTCAATGCTGGGTTAGTTCAACATTATTTCTGGTTATAACATGACCATGGGGTCACGCTGGCTCATTACCCGCACCTCAGTAGTGGTCAGCAGCTAAGAAACCACTTATAGAACAAAGTTTACTATATCGCTCAATAGATGGCGCTGAAAGCGGTGACTGTTGAAATATTGAATAACACTTCCGGTATATGCGTTACTGCGATGAAATAAATTTGTTAGGTCGAATACGACATGGCAAGTATAGGAAAAATGTTAAACAAATTGTGCGAAAACTATTTACTTCACAATCTGCCTGATTAATGCAGAAACCCAAAATAATTTTTCATAAATCGTGTATGCGCCAAGTTAAAACGCAGTAAAAAAAACATACCATGTTGTTTTTCACGTCGAGATACATGGGAAAAGCCCCGAAAACCTGGAAGAAGTCGAAAAAGTTGCAAAATGACGGACCCTAGTGTGCAGGGGCGGCGGACAAGGGAGGGGGCAGCTGCCCCCCCCCCACTACTCAAGAATTTTGGTAGGCAAACCTATGATTTCCCCCATACATTTGTAAGAGGGATCCTCCTAGATCGAAGTGACTCGAAACGAATTTCACTCCGCTTTCAAATAAAGTGCAAGTAAAGTAGTAGTAAAACAACCAAACGCAAGGCCTGAGGGGCCCTCTGGCCGCCTGAAGGGGCACTATGGCCGACTGAGGGACCACTCTGGCCGCCTGAGGGGGCACTCTTGCAGCCTGAAGGGGTACTCTTGCCGCCTGAGGGGGAACTCTGGCCGCCTGAGGGGGCAACTCTGACCGTCTGAGGGGGCACTTTGACCGCCTGAGGGGACACTCTGGCCGCCTGAGGGGGCACACTGGTCGCCTGAGACCGCCCTGAGGGAGTCGGGATCCGCTTCCATAGGCGGTGGAACAGGGGGGGGGGGGACAAGGGCCCATGACCCTCCCCCCAAGGTCCTGAAACTATGATATGCCCCCCCCCCAAATGGTCGGACAAACAGTTGTAAAAATTTCCTTTGCAGCAGTCAAAATCCAGCTATCCACAGTCAAAAACTTGAAAATTTCGCGCCGCTTCGGGCATCACAAAAAAAAATTGCAATTGCTTATACAAATTTGGCAAATGGGAAAATAAATTCCTTAAGTGTCTGGCAGAGGCTCTCCTTGGCGGTACCTAATTGCTAGCCTGTCGGCCCACTCCCTTCATAAAATATAAACTTTCAAGCAGGCTACATGTTTAGCTAGTCTGCCGAGTTCCTAAAAAAGGCGACGCGAACGCAAAGACGCAGACATCGGCACCCGGAAGCTGATTCAGCGGTGCCTTGCTTGACCGAAGACCTAATAGTGGGACCAGGCCACGACCATCTCCCCAAGCCATCTCGCCCCAGGCTCCTCCAGATCCTCAGGGACCATTTGTGCGGCGGAAAAGTCGTTCTGGCTCTTGCTGCTTTCAAACTATTTGCACTATTACCAGTTGTTTGTTACAGTTCGGTACCTATGTCTCTGTCTCTGGCCTGAGTGGGCACTCTGGCCGCCTGAGGGGGCACTCTAGCCCAGGGGCCCGGGAACAGGGGTAAGCGGGGGCGCTTGCCCCCCCCCCCAACATCTGCTGGACCGGGGGGGGGGGGGGCGGCCCCCCCCCAACTTTGGCGTGGCAGATGTTTCCCTAATAATTAGCTCTTTCAATTGTCTTCACAAAAAGTTATATAAAATATGAAAGCCTCCTAATGTCACTTTCGTTTTTTGTATGGTTTTCTTTTATAGCATGTCATAGCGTATTATATAGCTTTACCTTTATAGCAGTATCGTATAGCTATCTTTTCCTTCCTTTTCCTTTTTCCATTATGTTCTATGAAATATGATGGAAAACTTCGGTAGCAGTACATTTGGTAGCAGTTGTCTGCTTGGCGCGTCGTCGTTAAAATGATGCACTGACGGCGATAAAGATCTGCTGCATTTTGTTTATAAGTTTATCCCACGTCAACGTTACGGATGTGGTCAAACTGACGTGCGGCCCTCTAGCTGTCCTCGCTGTCTCTGCCGACGGGGCGACAATTGCAAGCAAGAGCTATCGTAAATGTCGTAGGTTACCGTGACACGGTGATGAAGCGGTCGGTGCAGCCCACACTGGTGGGCTTCTTCAAGGAAAACAATGTCAGGCGTCAGGTAAGAGTATTTTATCAGACGACAGGCGGGTTCACAAAGGCATACGGCTCATAGTAGGAAACGGGGGATGGCATGAACCCCACTTTTTGATTTGTTTATGTTAACCCGCGCCGTGCCGGGGGCGGAGTTTAGACGCATAGGTGTAGGAACGAGGGGGGGGGGGGCGGAGGGGCCATGGCCCCCCACTTTTCGGACGATTTTTTTTGCTTAAATATTTACCTTTGCTTAGTAAGGACAATTGTATGTGGCAAACGGTTGGCCAAGGCGAGAAGAGCCCAAATCTGCAAAGAATCTGAGATGGTTAGCTAGCGATGGCAGGACTGCTTTGCTTGCCATGCTTGCCTTGCTTGCTTTGCTTGCCATGCTTGCTTCACGCCATGCTTGATCATGATGGATCTCGATGGAATGTATATAAAGAAGTGAAACCGGCATCAATGGGTTTGTCTTGTCGGAACACGTCTCCAATATGCAACATGACCTACTTGGGTTGCCACTTGACCTTGACCTGAGGTAAAACTTATAAGTTGACCTAAACTGGGCAACATGAATGTAATTCGAAGCGCCTTGACGACTCGAACACGATGGCGTCAAAATCATTGCTATATCTTTATTAGGTAAAAAGTTATTTGCGAACAACGTTTTGCCACAAAATAACACCTTTGACATTTGATGACCTCTGGAGCCTAAACTATTGACCTGAGCTAAAATTTGATGACGCCTATGTGATTAAATATTTCAAGAGATTTCTATTATTTTTTCCGTTTGTTCCTAGCTATCATAGTCCCGAGATATTTGGGGATTTCTTGAGCGATGTCCTAAAACTGGAAAATCTGACATTTGATGACATATGGTAACCTTAATATTGACCTGAACCAAAATTGTGAGAAATAGTTTCAAAGTGATTTTTGATGAGCTTTTGAACAGTGTTTTCAGTTTTGTCTATGTCCTATAGGAGCCGAGTTCGTGGGGGGGGGCGTCGAAACGCCCCCCCCCCCCCCCACACACCGGCACGGCGAAGTTGGTGGGGCAAAATATCATATTGGATGGTTGCTTTGCATGGCTGAGGTGAAAAATTGAGCAGTTTAACACTAGGAAACCTTCAAATCTGAAAAACGTTGGTGGGGCAGAACATACAAATGGTGGGGCCAAAATCAAAGTTAATGGGGCAGTCGCCGCACCAACTTGGGGGTGGGGGGGGGGGGGTGAATTACTGAACCGAACGTAAAATACATACGGTTTTTAATTTAATCAGATTTTTTACAGGTAGCGTAGACAACATTAAAACCAGACACATCCTAATGCCATACCTTTCATGCTATTGGTGATGAAGTCGATACCGACCCACTACATCACCAATAGCATGAAAAGTATGTTGTTAGGGCGTGTCCGGGGTTACAGTTGTTTACCTTTTCTCCCTTCAAACTGACAACCCTTTGCCTGGGATGACTGTCAGACACCAACACACCACCAATAACATGAAAGTTTGATGTCTTGATGTCCCAAACTACCACAACACCACCAGCAACGTGCCAAGTCTGATGTGTTGACATGTTCAGTTTACCCTACTTGCTATGCGATTTATTTTATCCACTTTTTGAGCAACTATATTATTAATTATTTTAACTTGACCTTACCTTGAACTCTGAAGAAGGAGGTGCTTCACAGAATTGCTAAACAAAATCACATGCGTCGCTTCCGAAAGCGACGATCGCTCCAAATTGAGGTTTTAAAATGCTGCCATCATGCCTCCATAGTCTTTGGTCAACAATCTAAAATATACTCTGGGTTTCTAAATTTGTTCCAAAATTTATACCATTTATACTATGCAGCGAAGTTGACTGATAAAACCAGCGAATCCGCGGGTTGGACGGCGGAGAGTCTCCCGTTCAAAATCAATGAGTGGTTTTCCGCGGTTCTCCCAAACCGCTGTCACTGAAATAGTAGTTTGCAGACAACTTGGTAGTTTTGTATGGTCTATAAAAACAACTATGTTTGTGGTCTAATATGCTGCCAAACTGATATCACTGTTGCTATGTGGAACGCGTATTTTTTTTTGGTAGACTGAGACGCGTATTTTTTGTTGGTAGATTGTGCATTTTCATGTGTGAACCAATTCATAGACATTATATTTTATATTTCTTTAATAAATTTAGTCCGAATGTTTTGTATGGATGGATTTCCGAGGTCAGTATCCGCGCTAAGCAGAGCTTGTTGTGCAGGTCCTGACCTCACCACCCGATCGCGCAATTCCTATTGGCAGGCAGAATTTAGAGACGAAAGTTGTACGTGCCCGACATACCTGGACACGGTCCGCCCCGCCCTCTGACGTCACTTGACCTTGAGTGCGACCGCTGCCACCGGCCGCAGGCCATCCCAGTCAGGAGCAAATAGCGAGCGCCGAAGCGACTCGAACCCGGGCTGCCACTACCGGGATAGGTCAGAAGTCCAGCGCTCTCCCATTGAGCTACAGGGTCGGACATTGCCCTCGAATATCCCACGATTCGATGTAAAAGCACACGCATGCAAAAATATAGCATATGGCTCCTCTGATGGATCATTTATGATGAAAAAATAACCAACCTGGCAAGAAACAGACAAATTTTGATCTCCATCGTCGTCCAGCATGACGGGTCATTTTACCACCCCAGGCGCCGTAGTCGGCGATGAACGCGCGAGCGCGAACGAAATATATGGTGAATTTCAACTCGATGGGGCAAGTAGTTTCTGATATACAAAACAGATGAGTACGTGCGCATGTGCAGAGGCACCCCACCCCTCACTTGTGGGAAAGTGGCGGCTGAGAGGTCCCTAACTACACACCAAATTAGAGCACAATCGGCTCAGCCGTTCCTGAGATATAAAATAGAGGTGTGCACGCGCGCACGTGCAGAGGCACCCCACCCCTGACCATTGGCGCAACCACCACTGGGGACGGGGGGACACGTCCCCCCAAACATTTTCGGATTTTAACATTACGCCTATGGGCGTTGCATGGAAAGAATCGAGTTCAAAAGGCCTCCATCCCCCCTACTTTCGGAAGGTGGTTACGCCCATGCCCCTGACTTGTGGGGAAGTGGCGGCTGAAATGTCACTAACCGCACGCCAAATTTGAACACAATCGGCTCAGCCGTTGCAGAGTTTTTGCGAGAAAACACTTTTCAACACCACTCACGTGGCACGTGCCACGCGCAGTGGTAGTCACCCACATGAGTCAGCACCGGTCTCAAACAGGGTAGGTTGGATGGGGCTGCTCAGCAAATAAGTCCGCTTGTAAATCGGACGTGTGGTTGCAGAGTATGAACTTCTCAAAAGCGTCGCCACTGGTCGGGTCGGGTCGGGCGGGTCGGGCCTGGTCGGGCCGGCACGGGCCGTCCATTCAGATTTTTACCACATGCAGAGATATCCTTTCACCATTAGCACATGCTTTTTTGATTTTTTTTCTCTCGGCCCGCTGCGGCTAATGTTAAAGATATTTGGGAAGCGATTTTGACCTAGGTCATTCTGATTTTCCCAGACAATTATTTAAAGGGATTATACGGGTTTTTCCAAGAATAATTGAGTTACATAGTAAAACGTACTTATAAAGGTGGTAGAAGTCCCACGGTAGCCACATTTTTCTGGAAATGACCTCTTTTGCACGTAAGGACATTCCAAAGTGCGCGATGATGCCACCGCGTACTTTCTGCAGGACCGGCTGAGGCAGAGCCAGTCATCTCTTTTATGCTAATAAAAACACCTCACTTATGGCATATTTCCGGTAAAATAAGCAATATTTGAAAGAAAATAAACTTGTTTTGTTCCAACAACAGCAGCAGTTACCTAGTTTTCCCATAAAATTCTATATTTTTCATGAATTTTCATGCCAAAAAATTAATACGCCACCACCAAATTCTCAACGCTAAAGGCCAGAGAAAAGAAAACCACAAAAACACAAAACCTCAACGAACAGTGTGTAGTAATACAAAGTCCTGTCAGTTTTGAATTGCATAATAATGTTGTGATCCAGTGTAGGACTTGCAGATAATTCAAAACTCTAAAATTGATCTTAAGATAAAAGTGGTGGACAGTAGTGCCGATCAAGTACTCGTTATCTGATACTCTCTCGAAAAACGCCCAAGTTTTAACGCTGATAATTGCTGAAATAATGGACTAAATGAGCATTGAGGTCCCTGTTATAAGTCTTAAACGTGTTTAAAGCTCATACAACTGCAAAAGAGTGCATTTCCTTTCAGGACGGAAACCCGTATAATCCCTTTAAAGGGATTATACGGGTGTCCGTCCTGGAAGTAAATACACTCTTTTGCAGTTGTATGAGCTTTAAACACGTTTAAGACATATAACAGGGACCTCAATGCTCATTTAGTCCATTATTTCAGAAATTATCAGCGTTAAAACTTGGGCGTTTTTCGAGACTAGTTTCAGATAACGAGTACTTGATCGGCACTACTGTCCACCACTTTTATCTTAAGATCAATCTTAGAGTTTTGAATTATCAGCAAGTCCTACACTGGATCACAAAATTATTATGCAATTCAAAACTGACAGGACTTTGTATTACTACACACTGTTCGTTGAGGTTTTGTGTTTTTGTGGTTTTCTTTTCTCTGGCCTTTAGCGTTGAGAATTTGGTGGTGGCGTATTAATTTTTTGGCATGAAAATTCATGAAAAATATAGAATGTTATGGGAAAACTAGGCAACTGCTGCTGTCGTTGCAACAAAACAAGTCTATTTTCTTTCAAATATTGCTTATTTTACCGGAAATATGCCATACGTGAAGTGTTTTTATTAGCATAAAAGAGATGACTGGCTCTGCCTCAGCCGGTCCTGCAGAAAATACGCGGTGGCATCACTGCGCACTTTGGAATGTCCTTACGTGCAGAAGAGGTCATTTCCAGAAAAAAAATGTGGCTACCGGGGGACTTCTACCACCTTTATAAGTACGTTTTACTATGTAACTAAATTATTCTGGGAAAAACCCGTATAATCCCTTTAACCCTATTTGTAACAGGGGGAGGGGGGGGGGGGGGGGGGGGGGCGGATTCCGCCCCCCCCCTTCATGTTTTTCGCAGATATCTCCAGAACGGCTGGGAGCAGGCCTCTGAAATTTTGGGACTTTTCACAGAATTGAATACCGCATTTGGAGTCAAAATTTTGAGTTCTTAACCTGAACAGAGGCGGTTCCAGGGTACAGTTTTGGGTGGGTTCGGAGGCGATATTTGGCGATAATACGGAAATGCGATCTTCACGGTTTCTTCCTAACTGCCTCAAGTATGAAGGAGTTACATCGGTTCACGGTGATTGCAACAAGTGAAAATTAGTTGATGCTAATGAAATATCATACAAATTCCATGGCAGAGGCGGTTTCAGGGGCTTGAAAAGGGGGGGGGGGGGGGTTCCAGGAAGTATTCAATGCTTGGCGGGAAGCAAATAAAGCAATGTAAGGGGAATTTATAGTTATCAAGATGTAAAAGATAGCTTCTGCTTCCATTATTTGCATAATTTATTACATATAGAGTTTCAGGGGCGTGTTCAGGCACATGAAAAGGGGGGTGGCTGGCTTGGTGATGACGATATGCCAGCGATAACGGCGCAATAGACGGTTAGCTTATAATGATATAAGCACATATGAGGCCAGAAAAGGGAATAAAGTCTTTTTTTGCAGAGGCGCGCTCAGGAATGGAAGAAAAGGGGTCATATTATTGCAAGGAAACTAAGAGGCATGGGCGTACAATGACATAACATACTGTAGTTTTCGGATGAAACACGCACCACAGGCTACTCTACGAACGATTATAAGATAATAGGCGAGTCCAGGTAGGGTAAAAGGGGGGTAAGCAATGTTAATTGAAGTTGTAAGTGAAATAGTCACTGTTGACTAGTTAGTATCATAATAGCGGATAATATACTTATCAAAAGGTATTGAGCCGCCCCAGTTTGGATCCTGGATACGCCTATGATGAAGTACAACTGCAAAAAGGAACTATCTACGATCAGTAACATATTTATAGTGCTGGGTAGCAACTTGTCTGCGGTTAATATTGTTTCCAATTTTACCCCCCTTTTTCACTAACCTGGTACCGTCTATGGCAAAAAGATATGATTTTTACTTTTTTGTCTAATGTCACAATCACATACCATTTCATTTATTTAAAAAAAAACATAAAAATGGATATAATACGCATTTACTTCACCCCCATATTGAGTGACCTGCACACGCCTATGATTTTTGAATTTTCAAACGCCACTGTCATATATCAATTTCCAATTCCATCTCTATCGATTCGTATTAATTGTGTTAAAATCAGTCGATAAACATGAAAGCTATGTTGGATCAAAAATACCACTAAAATTTGTGGTTTTTGCCCCCCTGTTGCCCCCTTATCAAAAATTTATATTTGTATATTATTTAGAAATGTAGATCGTGTTGAGAGGAACCAAACACCGTTTTATATTTGAAAATTGGACGGGTAGATCTCGAGATCTCCGGGGGGGGGGGGGGGGGGGCGGAATCCGCCCCCCCCCCCTGTTACAAATAGGGGTAGCCAGGAGCCTGTTACAAATAGGGTTAACCGAATATTGAGAGCGAAAGTGCCAGAACAGAAGCGCATACGACATTATGCTATATCAGAGCATTGTTGAACACATTTTCAGACTCTGGCGCTGTTGATACAAAAGCGTTTATATATGTCGCATATATGTCGCGTTTGCAATCAAAATGCAGGTGGGTCATTGTGAATTTATAGTCTTCTCTTCTGGAGTATCTTCATCTCCGGATACGTTAATGCCGAAATATGGAGGAAATAATGACCTTTCAATTTGACCATCATCCATGCTTTACAATTTAATTAACTTGTATTTATGTTGTTGGGGAACGTTAGCGGAATGCGGTAAACAGCCTCCCACCTTTGTGTTTCCTTGTGCTTGGCAAATTATCCAATATTCACCTCGCTTTTGTTTTTTCTTCGTACCTCGGGCCTACCAGCCCTCGGTCTTCCGCATAAAAACTCGGTGAATATTGCATAATTTCCCAGCACCGGGCGGAAATATATATTCCCATATACCACGGAAGGACGTATCATTTGCAACCGATTACGTACCATTTGCAAACGAGCACAATTGAGTTTTGAGGAAAACTAATTTTATTTGTATTTTTTTCCTTTCTAATGCCCCTTTGACGGTTTACCATTAATTACCGTCCATGCGGCATATATAATACATTGTCAACATTTCTTACTTTTCTAAGCAAAAGTAAGAAATGTTGACAATGTACTATATATGCCGCATGGACGGTAATTAATAGTAAACCGTCAAAGGGGCATTAGAAAGGAAATTAATACAAATACAATTCGTTTTCCTCAAACTCAATTGTGCTATATGCGACTTCTTGCGTTTGTATTCGGTTACATACTCACAGTTGTCTACGAAAAAGCAGCAATAAATTCAACTATAAAGAAATCGTGCTTTACGTAGGATAAATCTACTAATTACCTGCAATTCGCACAAAATTACTTGTTTAGATGTAAATAAGGTAATTACTTTAAGAAGTTATTAGTTTAAAATAAGCAGCCTACATGGCGTTGCGTTGCAGTCATTGAGAACCTGAGACAGTAGCCGTTTTCACGAAGGGTTATTGCGTTGAAAAGTTTCTGAAAGATTCTGAAAGTTTTGAAAAATACACCAATTCTACATGCGATTTTTGGCTAGAAATGTCCCTCGTACTTTTGTAATATGTTGGTAAGAATAAAATATGTTGACAAAATTGCGGTTTGGTGGTAATAAGCAAGATAAGTACTGATATAATCTCCCTTAAACTTTCAGGAAGATTCAGGAAGTTTCAGGAAGATTCTATCAATACTTATTACCAGCTTATTACCACCAAACCGCAATTTTTCAACATATTTTATTCTTACCAACATATTACAAAATTATGAGAGACATTTCTAGCACAAAAATCGTCTGTAAAGGTTGTGTAGTTTTTCAAAACTTTTAGAATCTTTCAGAAACTTTTCAGCGCAATAATCCTTCGTGAAAACTGCCAGTCTCAGTGACTCAGAGTAGCAGCGCATTTAGGCGGTTTTGTTAAATGCTACTACTTTGTCAAGGTTTGTTTGTAGATGTCGCGTCGAGCGGTGATGACACGTATAGATGGCAGCAGTATTTCCCACTCAACCCGCTCCTGCGGTGGAGGACGGGACCAGTCAGGGTGTCCTCGGAGTGGGCGGGGCACATGAAGGGGTGACGAGACTCTCATGCCAGTTGAACACCGTCAGCGGCCGTGCCTGCGTCAGTGTCTCTGTCAGCCGCCGCGCCTCCGTCTCCACGCTCCGTGCCTCCGTCAGCGTCACCAGTTTAGGGTCACGGCAGGTGAGTTCAAAGACTGCGTGATATTGACCCGGTCAAGGCCGCTGCCGATGGTGGGCGTGCTGCGGTCACTCTGCCGCTCTTATTTTAGAGCTGTGCAGTGCATTATCGGCTCTCTCCACGGCGAAACATCAATAATTTGTTCCGAGAAGCTTGTCTTCTCTTTAAAGTAAGTTTACGTAATGACGAGATAACCGATGTTCAGTCGAGGAGAGGACTCGCTGAAGGACGGCGCCGCTCGACGGATACCCCAGGACAATCAGTTACTTAGAAGATGGAACGCCGCTCGAGGTCTAGCAAACCCTATAGCGTCGCTAATTTAAACTTCACGATGCTAACAGGCATCAATCAGTCAGCAACATGGTTCAGACTGAAAACAAATTAAACGAAGCCTTCAGAGAGAAAGCAAACTAAATTACTTAAACACTTTCAGGTTTAAAACACAAACTGTCAAGCTGTCCGTATATTTTCGTCACGAAGCCATTTTAGTTATCTCTTCTCTCAAAGCAATTCTAAGGGTCTGTTTAATTGTCTTGAGCTAAATCCGAAAGATGCGATGAAAATGAAAATGCCACAGGCTGTTTCATCCGGAAGCTTACCAAAGTAGTGGCGCGGCGTTCCACTGACACGGCGATCGGTGATTGCAGGATTCGTGACCTTTTGTTTCATTTGTAGTTCCCCGAGGACTGTGATCGGCTGGAGTCGGACCGTGCGATAACTTGTGATGGCTGCATTTTCCAGTAGGGACATTGTGACAGCAAACAGAATCATCGACACATATGCAAGGTATTTGAAACATGTGAATAAGAATGTGATTTATGACATGCATAAATATGCGAAATTGAAAAGGCGCTTGTTCACATGGAGACCTGTCGGAACTTATAGCATATTTAAATTCAGGCGACAATATGCCATCTGATTTAAATGCGCTTCAGTCCAGTTTTGTGTTCGCTCCAAAATATTTCAAATATGCGTGTGTTGCTTGAATTGACATCGGGGAGACGACAACATTTATACGTGAGATGCAGTGCTTGCGCGAGACCTGAGGCTGGTGTTACGGGGCCGATACAAAGCTGACTGACTAACGACTGAATACACGTCATGTACTGTGTTAGACACAGCTGCAACACTTACAACCCTTACACGTAATGTACTGTGTTAGACACAGATGCAACACTTACAACCCTTACACGTAATGTACTGTGTTAGACACAGCTGCAACACTTCCAACCCTTACACGTCATGTACTGTGTTAGATACAGCTGCACCACTTACAACCCTTACACGTCATGTACTGTGTTAGCCACAGCTGCAACACTTACAACCCTTACACGTAATGTACTGTGTTAGACACAGCTGCAACACTTACAACCCTTACACGTAATGTACTGTGTTAGCCACAGCTGCAACACTTACAACCCCTACACGTAATGTACTGTGTTAGACACAGCTGCAACACTTACAACCCTTACACGTAATGTACTGTGTTAGCCACAGCTGCAACACTTACAACCCTTACACGTAATGTACTGTGTTAGCCACAGCTGCAACACTTACAACCCTTACACGTAATGTACTGTGTTAGACACAGCTGCAACACTTACAACCCCTACACGTAATGTACTGTGTTAGCCACAGCTGCAACACTTACAACCCTTACACGTCATGTACTGTGTTAGACACAGCTGCAACACTTACAACCGTCCAGTGCGGCGCTGGTTCTGAATTCCAGCACAGCGGCCGACCCCGGCTGACATTCGGTGCACACACGCAGTGCTATAGACAATAACTGACGACAGTAGTGAAGCCGGTACGCCATGCGCGGCATATGTCGTGCTGCCTGATGTGGCCAACTTTGGCCTTATCGGATCCGCAATGTTTCACCACCTGTACTCATGTGCGAGGTTGGTGTTAACGGACTTTTATGCTGATCTCTTACTTTTAACTCTATTAAAGGGATATTGCCACCTCGCAGGCCCATATTAAGTTTTTGGTGTGTATCGGTAGATTAAGCGTGTTCGCTTTCACCTGCAAAATTTGGTTTCCGAAACTCTCCCTATTAGATCAAACAATACATTTGCACCCTCATCACTATTTAGAATCACTTCTTTGCGGACTATGATTTGCTTTTGAATATTGCAAACTGAACATCACCATTCCGTCAGTGCACTTTCAAAATAAAATGTGTATACAGCTAATTATATTTTCAACAACCATAGCCTCTTTCATAATAAAACATGAATAAAACAGCAAGAATGGCTATGGCTCGACTTAGTAGGAGATTTGTGACCAGATATAATTTATAACACAGATAGAATTTTCAAGGTCAAGTCTCGGCGAATTCGGACGCTTCGGCTTTGGGCGGGCGCCAATTTCACAGCCAAACTGGATGAGAGCGGCCATCATGAATCTAGTACTGAGCACAGCTGGGACCAACGTCTTGGAGTCAGAAATAAATATGTAAAACAATTGCCGATACACTGCTGTAGGTGCTGCAGGAGCAAGTTTGAGCTTGAGCATATGCGATTGTTGATCTCCACCATTCATTTAAGTTGCTTTTTAGAAATCCTCCGAGGTGGCAATATCCCTTTAATACAACTTAATATATTCCCCAACATATTTCACATGAAAATTTCGCCAATCTTATGCTTGATCTTATGTTTGACCATTTGTGACCTTACTGGACCTTGACCTGATCTCACCACTGTTCCAAAAATGGTGTTAAAATAGCGAAGCGAACGTATGATATAAATTATATAAATTTTACGTTACAAAAAATGAATGTGTGGCAGAGGTGCAAAAATGTCTAGGCTGTCATCAACACACTTTCAGAGCACAAAATATGTCACAACACGCAACATCAAAATGGGATCCTGAAACTGGTTGTTTTTAGAATCCTAAGTGTTCAGGTATTCACGATGCTTCAGAAGTTGTAATTTATATTTTCCAGAAATGTTTAAACATCTTGACTTTCCAGAACTAACACACCAAAAAAGTTATCTAACAGAGACAGCAACGCCACACACACACAAAATAGGAGAGATCTTACATACAACTGGATCAAAGTTGAGAAAATGCTGTTTGTGGTCATGCAAAAACTGATACCATGGCGAATATAGTATTATTGTAAGCAAGTATGTACCTACCTACCTACCTACCAATATTGGATAACTCCAGAGATACCATAAATAATTAACAAGTACCAGGGGCGGATCCAGAATTTTCATTGAGGGGGGCTGCAGGTCCAGGGGCGCATTTGTGGGAACCTGAGGGGGCACGTGTGTCGGATCGTCAGCGCGATGAGTCGTTGAGGGAGGAGGGGGTAGTGTCAGGTCATCAGGTCGAAAAGTTGTTGACCCGGGGGGGGGGGGGGGGGGGTCCTCAGTGCGAAAAAAGTCGACAAGGGAGCGGAGTTTTTAATTATCCCCTAACTCGCACCCGCTGGGCCGAGCACCGCGCTGGGGGAAGATTCTGCCCCACCCCTCGTTTTCTTCCGAACCAATAAACACAGCGAGACGCGCAAGGCGGCATGCGAAATCTCTCAATAAGACGCATCTAAAGCTTACGCGAAATTTTCCAAATAA
This sequence comes from Chirona hameri, assembly GCA_036785665.1. Taxonomy (NCBI): domain Eukaryota; kingdom Metazoa; phylum Arthropoda; class Thecostraca; order Balanomorpha; family Balanidae; genus Chirona; species Chirona hameri. The sequence continues at coordinate 74,535 of JAXIVJ010003307.1, forward strand.
GGTCACATGTCAGGTCAAAATTGAAGCATGTGAGTTATGGGGACATACCCTCCATCCAAAGCCTTAGATTGCGTCTATTATCGCACAAAGTGCTCTCAAAGGTATATTACATATCCCGCTTAAGCAACTGCGAAATTGTAAGCAAATTTCAAGGTCACGGTCAGGTCACAAAAGGTCACTATTGGCAAGAGGTCTACGAAAGTCATTCTACACATGTTTAATTTAGTTATTTAGTTTATTTAGTTTACACGTAAAATTCGATAGTAGCAGCCACTTTCACAACCACACCCCATATAATAGCCCTCAGGTCAACCGCCAAGGTCAGGGACTCAGGTACCATAAGGTGACAATTTGAAATTGATTAATCTAAATAAACAAACATGTTTCTAGACCAGTATTGTCTTAGAAATATAGCGCTGGCATTTATTTGTCTGTATCTGGTCACTAGAACCCAAAAAAGGTAACTAAAAAAAATGACGCCATGAGTTATTTAGGGAGTCATAAGTCAGTCAAAAACCAAGATATTGCTTTGAATTAGGTGTGGATATCATCCATAATTTGTGCTCCTATACATTTATTCCTTTTTAATATCAACAACAATTGATTTTGTGGATTTTTCCCCGGAAAAAGGAAACAATCTTTTATTTTTGGGGTGAAAAAAACAAAATTGCGCAAAAGGTACCCATTTTGAAGAGAATGTGATTTCCTTTCTTTTGAAGTTTTTTTTATTTCCAATTTTCATCAAACCTCGATGTTCTACGATTTTTCAAACATTTATCGTTTTTCCACTAAAAATGGCAAGCCATGACGTCAATAAAACGTAATTTTTTCCCAAAATACTACATTGATTAATGATTGCATCGAAATTAGGTAATAGGACGTAGAATTGATGCAGCATAAGGCACTGAAAGTTTCATTTCGATATCTATCATAGTGTTCATGTTATTGGGAAAATCCTGGAGGGGTATATTTTGCCCCCCCCCCCCGGCGCGTGGGCTAGTTATCACTTCTTACAGCCAATGCACGAACGCGCGGGGGGCATATTTGTATTTAATGTCCCCCATGTTCCTGTGTGAGAGGGGTATTTGCCCATAATGCCCCCCCCCCCTCTGGATCCGCCTGTTGCCATGGTCATGAGGAGCGGCAAGGTTGTCGTGGAAAAATTGCAGTGTCGCGCCAAAATAACTAATTATTGTAACACACCCAAACCATTTTGACAGTGCTATGATTTGGGGGCGCCTCCATAGGTTTGAGGGCGCCCTCCATGAGTTTGGGGGCGACCTCCTCAGATTCGGGGTGCACCTCATCGCGTTTGAGAGCGCACTTTCGAGTTTCGGTGCGCCCTTCCGAAGTTTGGGGTGCTTTTTGGGCATTGAGGCTCCCTCCCCGGAATTGGTAGCGCCCTCCATGGTTCTGGGGGTGCACTCCATGGGTTGGGGGCACCCTCCATGGGTTTGGGGGACACCCTCCATGAGTTTGGGGGCGTCCTTCATGGTTTTGGGGGCGCCTTCCATGGGTTTGTGTGCGCCCTCCATGGGTTTGGGGGCGCCGATTGAGCCTTCGGCGCAAAACTAGTGCCCCTGCGCCTTCGGCGCAGGTGCGCCAATTTCCATTGGGGGGGGGGGGGGCTGCCAGCCCCGTTGCCCCCCTCTGGATCCGCCCCTGACAAGTACCCATGATAATAACTTAGGTTTCCTATGGAATAGGATAGACTGTTCTTATGTCAGAGCGGGCGGGAATCAGTAATATGGATGGTTTGGCCACAGTGAGGAGACACTACAGTAAATTATGTAGCTCATATGTTGTACTCAAATAAGTACTTCATTTTAATAAGCTAGTTCACTTTGTTTCTGATTTTGAACATTTGTTTTATGAATATCATTCCTTGCTCCGAATTGGGCAGCCCAAAAATTGTACAGGTTTTGCAATCATTCCGTCCCTTATTGTTATGGTTTACAAGGTGGTTTGTTTTGTTTATGCTCTTCAAATCTTCCTAACACAAATGTTGCCCCATTCTGCAGAAGTTAAAATTATGAGACATCAACTTAGCAGAAATTATTTCAATAAAACAACCATTCTCAGCAATTTTCCAGCTTGAGCTGTGCGGGAACAAGCATTTTCGACCAATACTGTGCCATTTTTTTTAAAGCATGAACTCAGAAATGTGTCAATTAACATGTGTCAGCAGTTCATGAACAGTGTGCAGGAAGACGCAAGTTTGGTTTGGTGCTGTCCCCAAAAAGGATGGTTTAATCCAGTGACAAGTCCTCCATCAAATGAGAAAATAATTCAAAGGAATGGCACTGATACACACAGTTGTGCTTATCACTGGGTTGCATTTCAATAACAGCAAAGATATATTAACACAATTATTTGCAATGTTCCTAAGGCAAATTCATGATCTTACCAACTTGAACTGAAGTTGCTGAGAATTTGCTCCTCATTGTTGATGTGAGAAGATTCCTTTATCACTCCAGTTAACCCTATTTGTAACAGGCTCTTGGCTACCCCTATTTGTAACAGGGGGGGGGGGGCGGATTCCACCCCCCGGAGATCTCGAGATCTACCCGTCCGATTTTCACAAATCAAACAGCATATTATTCAACAGGGGGGCAAAAACAACTACAAATTTTAGAGGTATTTGTGATCCAACACAGCTGTCATGTTTATCAACCGATTTTAACGCAACCAATAGGGATGAATAGAGATTTAATTGAAAATTAATATGTGGCGATGACTTTTTTAAAATTCAAAAATCATAGGCGTGTGCAGGTCACTCAATATGGGGGTGAAGTAAATGCGTAATAAAACCATTTTTGATGTTGTTTTTTGATAAATGAAATGGTGTGTTATTGTGACTTTAGAAAAAAACAGTTATTAAACATATTTTTATGCCATAGGAGGTACCAGGTCAGTGAAAAAGGGAGGTAAAATAGGGAAAAAATAGTAACCGCAGGCAAGTTGCTACCCAGCACTATAAATAAGTTGCTGATCGTAGATAGTTCCTTTTTGCATGTTGTATTTCATCATAGGCGTATCCAGGATCCAAACTGGGGAGGCGCAAGACCTTTTGATAGGTATAGTATCCGCTATTATGATACTAACTAGTCAACAGTGACTATTTCACCTACAACTTCAATTCACATTGCTTACCCCCTATTTTTACCCTACCTGGACTCGCCTATTATCTTATAATCGTTCTTAGAGTACCCTGTGGTGCATGTTTAATCCGAAAACTGCAGTATGTTATGTCATTGCAGGCCCATGCATCTTAGTTTCCATGCCATAATATGACCCCCTTTCTTCCATTCCTGAGCGCGCCTCTGCAACAAAATGATTGAATTTCCTCTCCTGACCTCATAAATGCATATATCATTATAAACTAACCGTGTATTGCGCTGTAATAGCTAGCATATCGTCATCACTATCCCAGTCACCCCCTTTTCATGTGCCTGGACACGCCCCTGCAACTCTATATGTAATAAATTATGCGAATAATGGAAGGAGAAACTATCTTTTACATCTTGATAGCTATAAATGCCCTTTACATTGCTCTATTGGCTTCCCGCCAAGCATTTAATACTTCCTGGAAACCCCCTTTTACAAGTCCCTGAAATCACCTCTGCCATGCAATTTGTATGTCATTAATATCAACTAATTTGGACTTGTTCCAATCACCGTAAACCGATGTAGCTCCTTCAGACTTGAGGCAGTTAGGAAGAAACCGTGAAGATCGCATTTTCGTATTATCGCCAAATGTCGCCGCCGAACCCTCCGAAAAACGTGCCCTGGAACCGCTTCTGTTCAGGTTAAGAACGCAAAATTTTGACTCCATATGCGGAATTCAATTCTAGGAAAAATCCCAAAATTTGATGGGTCGGGTCCTAGCCGTTCGGGAGATATCTGGGGAAAACATGAGGAGGGGCGGAATCCCCCTCCCTGTTACAAATAGGGTTAACCAAACTTCTCGTAACTAAGCTTCTAATAAACACTTTAACTTACACCTCGAATGTAGCAATCAGTTCCAGCAAGCATCATAGGCGTAACCACCTCCCGAAAGTAGGTGGGGACGGAGGTACTTAGAAGTCGATTCCAGGGGTGGTAAAAGTGCTGTGAGTGGCCCCGACCAAAAGTGGCACATACAAAAATGACCCTAGCAAAGCTAGGGGCAATTTTTTTACTTCACATGAATACCCTAACACCTGGCTCACATCATCCCTATATTTTAACCGCACCGTGCCGGAGGAGGGGGGGGGGGGGGTAGACACTCCCTCGGGTTTTTCGCGGATAGCGGAAAACGGCGACGCGCAGCGCCGCCATTTTTGGCCCAGCTGTTTGTGCATCAATTATCCACATTATGTTTACCAAAAAAAATCCTCGGGTCATCTTAGGTCAGGTTACCAGACCAGGTCACGTGACCCCACCTCCAAAAAAAAACTTGTGGGTCGTACCACAGTCACAGTTTTGGAATGATCGGTTTTACACTTACAGGATTTCATAAGGTCACATATATCTACAATTCGCTTATCTTGGATTTTTAATATCAGCGACCTAAGGTCAGTTTAATTTCGTGACCTCCCCATTATAAGTCTAGGGGGAAATATTAAAATTATTCCTATTCTAAGGAGACGCAAGATAGCAGTCTAATTCCTTCTGGATCATGTTATTATAGGACATTCTTGATGATATAGGTGCCATTTTTGTTCCGTGACCCCTACATGGTCAGCCGAGATCATCCGAGGTCACCAACAGTTTTATGTCAATAACTCTCGACATAATGACGATAAAGAAGTGAAACCGACACCAATGTGTTTATCTCGTTGCGGCACGTCTTCACATATGCAACATGACCTACTTTAGTTACCGTCACTTGACCTTGACCTGAGGTCACATTTGTTAGTTGACCTGACCTGATCAACACTAATATGAGTTGAAGCCTCTTGACGAGACAAGCACGATGGCGTCAAAATTATTGGCTTGTCGTTGTTAGGTAAAAAGCTATTCGTGATACATTTTTGTTTTTAAATAACCTTTTTGACATTTGATGAGCTCTGGAGCCTAAACTATTGATCTGAGCTCAAATTTGAGGACACCTTAGCGATTCAATTTTGCAAGAGATTTCCATCGCTTTTTTCCGTTTGTTCCTAGCTATTGTTCCTAGTTCCTAGCTATAGTTTCTGTGATATCTGGGGGTTTCTGGAGCGAAGTCCTAAAACTTCAAAGTCTGACATTTGATGACCTCTGGTGACCTCAATATTGACTTCAGGAAAACATCTGAAAAAGCTTCGAATGTGCTTTTCGAGAGCTTTTGAAAGTTTTTTCCGCGTTCTTCTAGCACTTTTAGTTTTCGAGCTAGAGGGTGGGGTCCCAAGACAATCAAATCCATTGTTCTGACGTGATTGACCTCCATTGAAAATGCACTAATACCCCGGCCCCGCCCCGGGGAATCTATTGCCCGGCTTTCCCGCGCCGTACCGGTGGGGGGGGGGGGGGCGTTTAGACGTCCCCCTAAGGTTTTTCGAGGATAGCGAAAAAACGGCGGCGCTGCGCGCCGCCGTTTTTGGCACATCTGTTAAGAAATTAATTGCCCTTATATTCTAAAATTCTTGACCACGGGTCATCTGAGGTCAGGTCACCAGGCCAGGTCACGTGACCCTAACTCCAAAAAAGTGTGCGGTCGTACCAAAGCCACAGTTTTTGACCGATGGATTTCGCACTTACAGGATTTCATAAGGGTTACCTACACCTACACCTACAATTCGTTTATCTCGGATTTTTTTTATATCGGTGACCTAATGTCGGGTCAATTTCGTGACCTCCCTATTATAAGTCAATGGGGAAATATTCAAATGCTTCCTATTCTGAGGATACGCATGATATCAGCCCAATTCCTTCTGGATCATGTTATTATAGGCCATTCTTGAAGATCGAGGTGCATTTTTTGTTCATTGACCCCACGTGTTGAATCTATCGTCCGGATTTTGTTTTTCGTCGGATTTTGTCTTTAATGTAATTTATTATTATTGGCAATCAAGAGCTGAAACGCAACTGCTAATTTAACACACACAAAATGTAAATGCACATACATACTGACGTGATGAATATGATGATTCAGTGAATAATACATCTGAAGTGGTTTTGACAATCAATATTGCTAAGGACATGATCGCTTAGTACATTTTCACAGGGATGACATAGTAATGATTTTTGCTGGCATTTTGACCCCCGAGTACTTCATGAGAACGAACATTTTGTCCCCGACCTTATCCATAAGCACAGAACACTTTACCATCCCTGGTCGATTCTTTCCATGCAACGCCCATAGGCGTAATGTTAAAATCCAGAAATGTTACTGGGGACTGATTGATCCCCAGTGCCCCCAGTGGTGGTTACGCGCCTGGCAAGCATGTTATACAAATAACATCTAATTCCAGACCACGCACGTTGCTCGGCCTTTGGTACTTGGGGGCATGCGTTGTTTGCTTACATCAATCGACTGGCAGCTTGTGAACGAGAGCCAAATTTGAAGGAAATTTAGTAGTGGTGAAGGTGTCACATTGTCACCTTTGTGACAATCGATGTTGACGAACTTTGTGAATGTCACAATGTTGAAGGAATGGGCCCACTTGCCGCATGGGTAATATTTTGCAGCGCTCAGCATCGAGTTTTGGCACCGTAGGGAATTCCTTTACCATTCGCGTAGCTGAGATTGAATATATCTTGGCACCAAAAATACTTAGTTTGCTTTGCTTTGCTTCTCTATGGTAGGATAAGACAGACGTATTTTTAAGGCTCGGCCAAAATTGTAAATTTTTGGCGCAGTTGGACGATATTTGCAGCTTATTTATATACTGGCAGTGAGCTAATATAGTGAAGAACTTAAATATGTTATCTTTATTGTTGCACTTTATTTGGATAAGAAGAAATACGGTGCTATATTTTCATTATTTTCAGCATTTGTATCTCTTTGGATCGAATTTTCAAGCAAGCAAGTCATAATTTTCTGGCTTGAATTTTCGTTACGCGCGCCAAGAACCTCGAGACTTCTGAAAGAACTTCTGTACAATGAGATACCGAAAAACAAGTGCCGTAGAGATGGTGAAAATTAATTTCAAACCACCTGTGACTTCATGCAACAAGTCATGAAGTCACAAGTCATGAAGTTCATGTTTACCAATGCTGACAACTGAAGTATTGCCTTTGCTAATGATAGAGAAAATGCAGTATCGAAGACACAACGAAACGAAACTCATGCTATCATCGCCCTTCTATACGTTGTGCTGTAATCTGTGAATTGTACACTCTTCCTAGTCATTTCCTTTTCTGTTTCAACCTGTCTGTTGAGCAGCGCAGCGCCCAGCTGGCAGCAGCGCGCCACATACATGCCATTGTTCTATATCCGCCTATACGCACTCATAACGACGGGCTCTGAAAAGCCATGGGTTTACTGTGGATGTTCCCGAATACAATCTATCTATATATTAGTTTTCACCAATATTCATCAATTAGTGACATAATCACCACATTTTCTGAAGAATAATATATTGTCATCTGATCACGTTTTCATTGAAATTTGTCACAAAATCCCATCGTTTTGGCGAAACTGTCACCTTCGCACGTGGGCGAGTGCGTAAGATTTTGCACCTCGTGTCACGTGATCCAATAGATCAACTTGTATGTGTACGTATGCAACAAATTAATGTAAATATTGAATGACCTTTCCTCTGAAAATGGGAAAAAATCAAAAGCTCGAAATTAGACTGTATTCATATTTTGATCGACAGATCTTCATCAGAATGAATCAACGAAAACAATAAGAATATAAAATACCTCCCGGGGCCGGGAAAAGTTTGTTTAACCCGGCATTGACTGGGGTCTCAGCAGAACGCTGAGTTGACTGACGGGGGCGTTAAACGCCCCCACCCCCTGGTTATCTTCCGAACCAATTATTGCAGCAAGACGCACAAGGCGGCAATCGAAAGCTTCCAATGAGTAGTCAAATCTAAAGCACGCTCAAAAATGTCAAAGTGAGGTCAAATGTCAGGTCACGGTCAGGTAAAAGGTCAAAATCGGCGTATTTGAGTTTATGGGCCATACTTTCCATCCAAAGCCTTCGATTGCGACCAGTTTCATCCAAAGTGCTGCCAAAGGTATGATACATATCCCACATGAGCTAAAGTGAGATTGTTGGCCAAGGTCAAGCCAGGAATTGTTGGCCAGGGTCAGGTCACAAAAGATCACTATGCTCAAAGTGTCTACGAAAATCATGCAACACATGTTTTATAAGTTATTTTCCACGTATAATTCGATAGTGATAGTCATGTTACCACCTGACTTCATTTACGTGAAGTAAATGTCAATTTCAGGTTAAGTTCAGGTCACCGAAGTTCAAAATGTTAAATTGTTAAATCTAAACAACAAAGGCAGGTTTCTAGACCAGTTTTGTCTCAGCAATACAGTGATGGAATTTATTTGTCTGTATCCAGTCAATAAAAGCCAAGAAACCCAATTTTAAAATAAGACGTCATAAGTTACCCATACTTTAGATGTCATGAGTCAGTGAAAAATGGAGATATCAGTTCAAATTTGGCATGGTAGTTGCCTAGGTATAGTTCTCTGACATATCTTCCGGTTTTTTGAATATTTTCGAAAATTGTGATTTTGTGCTAATCCCCCCCCCTAAAAAAGGTTTTGAGTTTTTGGGGGTCAAAAACTAAAAAAAAAACGAGATAGCCAGTTTTTAGCCGTTGCAATTTTCTATCTTTTGGTGTTTTTAGATTGCATTTTGCGTCAAATGTGGTATTTGTACGGCTTGGCAATGTTTAGCTAATTTTGGTGTAAAACTCGTGTGTAGTGACGTCACCAAATTCGCAATAACTCGAGAGAAAAAATCGGCATTTTTTTCTTCTTCATTTTTGCACACAACATGTAACAATGATTTATAAGAAGGTACCCGACGTTTCACGTTGATAGCGCTATTAGTTTTGCAGCTATTGTGAAAATTCATCAGGGGGCGTTAAACGCCCCCCCCCCCTCGTCAATGGCGGGTTAAGTCCGAGGTCAGCCTGACAAATTTTTGCACGAGCCCGTAGGGCGAGTGCAAAAAATGTCAGGATGAACGAGGACTTTAGGTCGCCGTCCACTGCACACACGCCTGACGACCTAACGGCCGAATTTACGCGCCTAATTTCAGGACATTGTCCTGCGCGCCGTCTGGAACGTCGGGACTCGGGAATGTTCCAAGGAAGTGAGCAACAGTTGATTTGTGTCTGAGGCAAAAGGGAAAATATTGTCCAGCGTCAGCTGAACACGCCTAATCGCGCTTTTGGTCGTTAGGCGACAAGTCAGCGCGTTTCCCATAGGCCCCATGTTAAATTCAGCCGTTAGGCGATTAGGAGAGTGCAGTGGACGGCGACCTTTAAACAAACTGCTGGCCTAAGGGAGGTATTTATTTTACCATATGCCGTTTATGTACTGTATTATTTTAAAGATTGGATCTATTGAACTGCAAAGTGTTTAATCAGCCTATTAGGTACGCACTGTGACATTCGTATATGCAGGCCCTTTTCTCTGCATTTGGGTTTCCGAATGTCCAATAATCAAGACCTCCAAGAAAAGAGAAACACGATAAGAGAGAAGAAGAACGCTAATAGAATCCAGTCGCGATTCGGATACCTACTGTGAGGAAAAATAATGGAGCAACGGATCAAACTTCTTCAAGAACACTGCAACAAACAGAACAGTGACAATCTTCTGGAGTGGTGCAAAACGGAACTCACCTTACTCGTGTCAGTAGCGGATCCAGGGGGGGCCGTAGGGGCTGAAGCCCCCTGCCTTCGAAAACGGCGCCCTCGGGCACCGCGGCGCCGAAGGCGCCGCGACGACGTTCTTGCAAAGGATTTGCCGGCGCCGAAGGCGCTGTAGCGTTCTCGGGAGGCCGCCAGAGCGCCCTTGTGTCTACCGACATAGTCGTAGCACTGTTGAAAGGCACCCTGGCACCCTCAGAAGACAGCTTGCCGCCCTCACAACGCATTATGCCGCCCTCAGAAGGTACATCGCCGCCCTCGGAAGGCATCACGACGCCCTCGGAATGCATCATGCCACCCTCGGAAGGTATCATGCCACCCTCGGAAGGCATCATGCCGCCCTCGGAAGGCATCATGCCGCCCTCGGAAAACATCGTGCCTTTTTGAAGAAAATGGCATTTTCTTTCATTTGATTTCTTTGCAATTTGCTTTACAACTCGATTGTCTACGGTTTTTCAAACATTTATCGTTTTTCCACCAAAAATGGCATGACCTGACGTCACTTAAACGTTATTATCTCCTTAACTACTTCACTAATTTAAATGACATCAGTTGGGCAAACTACGGGGAGGCGATCTAAAAATGGATCGATCAAAAATTAGGTCGTGACGTCATCAAAATGGGCGGAGCATGCCCTTATAAGGAGATCCGATCTAAAAATGTATTGTTTTCCTGACATTCACACCTTCAAACACCCTATCACCCCTACAAAAAAGGGCCATCACCCCTGGATTTTTTTTTCGGTTGAAACTGCACGAATCGCGCCATCATATTGTCTTGTGCTTGTATGATCAGATCCCTACTTTGACAGATATGGGCAAAGTAAGGGTCGGCGATCTCAATTTCGGCACTCGCAGCAGCCTCAGCGATTTAATTTTGATTCGCCACCTGACTTCATGATCTAAAATTGGATTAGCCGGCTGACTACCGATCTAAAAATGTATTTCACACTGTGGTCGTTGCGTCGCGGAATCAATATTTAGATCGTCATTTACGTGGAATAAGGGGAATTACCGAATATGGTCTCATTTATTATTCCGATATATTGATGGACAACATGTTCTCCGACACTTTTTAACCTCCGAGTATGCGTATGTTGCTCCGAATTTTCCTAATGATAGGCCTCACAGTTTGATACTGCATGTATGCCCAAATATGGGCATAACAAAATCTAAAAATTGATTGATCTATTTTGTATCGCCTCTGTAGTTTGCCCAACTGACATGTTGAGAGAAGACGTGAAATGGATGCAACATAAGGTACGGAACGTTTCACGTCAATATCTATCATAGTTTTCAAGATACTGAGAAAATCCGGGGGGGGGGCAGATTCTGCCCCCCCCCCCCCCGGGGGAGGGAGGGGGGGGGGGGGTTGCGGGTTAAAGGGACATTGCCACCTTTCTGAAAGTTGTCAAATATACGCCGGTTGTACCCGATAATATGAACTAAGTGCTGCTGAAAACGATGGTGATATTTTTTTCTCTCGAAAACTTCACTCAATTTATAATAATTAAGTTTCTAAAATTTGGGTTGATGACGTCATTATTGAGCTAAATAGAGCTATATATAAATCCTTTACGCTGCCAAAGTTTGGCACAATTTTTGTCAGACAATTCTGGCGATTCAAATACAAGCAAATCTTGTATATATCACTGCGATTCTCCACCCCGTGCTCTTGATGTGATTTTCAAAACAAGTACCACAACATAATCATCTATTTTATAACAGGGAATCACTACCAATTGGCTGTAGGACGTAAGTATCTATTATACCTCATACGTAGGTACCAGGTCAACTGTGTCGCACTCACTTGAACACCGACGTCTAGTTATCCTGATATAACCCACGGTAAATATAATACACCCAGCGATCGAGAAACGAAACGCGTAAATATCTCCAAGGTTTACCTTAAAACAAGTCGACTATCATCACCATTGGGTAAAGAGAGACGACGTCATCGGCTTTAAACCCCTATTCAAATACACGTGGGGTTTATTTGTTACAATTGTCAAGACCAAGCTCGAATTTGTTTTCGAATAGACCTATGTGGTTGTTTTAACTGCTACCCTACTTAATTTCAAAGCAAATCCAACAACATGGTTATCTCAACTCAAAACTAATGTTAAGGTGGGAATGTCCCTTTAAGGAAGAGGCATATTTGACCCGTTTAATTGACATATTGGATTGCCGCCCCTTTGGACCATGCCGCCCCTGTTACCGAGGAAATATGCCGCCCTCGGGCCTGAAGCCCCCTGCCTTAGAAAATCCTGGATCCGCCACTGACTCGTGTGCCCTTCTATCGATTGAAGCAAGGAAGGGTAATAGCAGGCACTATGAAGCGATCACCTTTCTTTGCATGCTTTCAGTCGCCAACCACTTCCAAAAGAATCACAAACTGTGCCCATAGTCAAATCAGTAGACAGGTATGATTACGCAGTGCTATGAATTGTCTGCACACGATTTAGTTTTGCTGTATGTTATTGGCGTCAGATATCCGAATAATATGCGCATCATTATCTATGTAGTGTTGTATTTAATACAATAAATAGCTACGTATGTGACAATGTAACAATGTTTTAAAGTGATTCGTGGAGTTTATTCGACAAATCCAGTAATCATAAATATAGCAAATATGTATGTGTGATTTTGGCATTTCCGCTCTGAATATTCTGTTAAATAATTGTCTGTGAAACTCAAAATCCCCGGGCCAAAACGTTTCTCAGATACCTTTAACACTAGCCGCAGCGGGTCGAAAGCATTTCCCAAAAGCACTTGCTAATGTTGAAAGGATATCTCGGCATATGGTAATACAAGTGTCTTATGCTGCAGATTGTTTGTTCCCGGCGTTTTTTACATTATTCGCGCGACATTTCTCGCGCGACATCTATTCATAAAGCCTACAGGCACTTCAATTCAATTCAAAAGATAAACAAACTTGCTCTACTAAATTCCCTGACGAGTATAACGATAACATCACATGTAATGCAGCCAAATGTAAGCTTGCACACCAAACGTACATATAACATCACCCTCTACGAACCTACATACACACACATATCAACATCCATGTATACGTACAAATACAAATACGTACATAAACATCAACGAGTTAGCAATTTAACAAGCAAAAACATACCATCATCATACACACACACTTGTATATATAATACTACCGAAATCAATACATAAATACATATACATAAATAATATCATAACCGAAATCAATACATAAATACTCGGCAGACGAAATTGATCCCTGCTGAGTTAACCCGCGAGTTACTGGGGTATATTCTATAACGCGACTTACTTGGGGGGGGGGGGGGCTATTTTTTGCCCCCCTCCCCCTCGGATCTCCGGAACTACTGGACGGATTGTACAAATTAAAAAGGCATTCGATAGCCCTGGGAAATTTATCGAGGGAAACATAATATTGTTGACCTCGGGGTCACCGATCACGTCACAGGTCAGGTCAAGTACAAAATGTTTGACCGTGTCAAAAGGTCTCGATGGATGGAATTGTCGCGCAGAATTGCGATATTAAACGCATAGGCAGTCGATAAATCGGTATGATTCATGTGTCTGACACTTCTAAGTTCTAAGGACCATTCTAAGCTGTATATGACCTTAGGTTTTGCATTTTTGAAGATATCGACTTCAAATTTGGTACACAAATTCACCGAACACGTCTCGATCACATATATTCCGGTTTTTGGATAATTCTGATTTTATGTTGATTTTGTTTTTGTAAAAACAAAAACAAATGTATTGGATTTCTCAAAATTTTGAATTAAGAACAAACTCAAAAATCCCAGATCGCAGTCTGATAGCGCGGTCGATTGTCAGTAATTTGATTTAAGACAATTTAATTTATCTCAAACATTGTACCTTTGACAGCGTTTTCCGCAAACCAATATTTTTCAACAAAAACCGAAGAACATGACGTCACTCTGACGTCACTCTCGGTTGACCTATCATAACCTCATATTTTTTCTTTTGGCCAATATGTGTAGAATTGATGTGAGAGAAGGTACTGAAAGTTTGGTGACGATACTGGTGTTGGTTTAGGAGTTTTTGTAAAATAACGGGAGGATGGGGGGGGGGGGGCAAAAAATAGCCCCCCCCCCAATAAGTCGCGGGTTAACCCGCGCCGTGCCGGTGCTCGGCGCCAACTTCGCCGTGCCGGGGTATGTGTTTAGACCCCCCCTTCCAACTCGAAAACTAAAAGGGCTATAAAGACACAGCAAAGCGCGTTCGAAATCTCTCGACAAACAATTCGAAAGTACTTCAGATGTTTTTCCTAAAGCCAATATTGAGGTCCCCATAGGTCATCAAAGGTCAAATTTTCCAGTTTTAGGACTCCGCTCCAGAAACCCCCAGATATCACAAGAACTATTATAGCTAGGAATAAACAGAAAACAGCAATGGAAAGCTATTGAAACATGCAATCGAAAAAGTGTACTCTGATTTTAGCTCAGGTCAATAGTTTAGGCTCCAGAGCTAATCAAATGTCAAAAAGGCATAAAAAAGGTATTTCACAAATCACTTTTTACCTAATAATGACAAGGCAATAATTTTTGATGCCATCGTGTTTGTCTCGTCAAGACGCTTTGACTCACATTAGTGATGACCAGGTTAGGTCAACTTCAAAATTGGATCTCAGGTCAAAGTTAAGTGGTGACCCAAGTAGGTCATGTTGCATATGGGAAGACGTACCTCGACGAGAAAAACACATTGGTGTCGGTTTCACTTCTCTATCGTCATTATGTAGATAGTTATTGACATACAACTGTTGGTGACCTTGGGTGAACTCGACTGACCCTGTAGGGGTCAGTGAACAAAAATGGCACCTAGGTCATCAAGAATGGCCTATAATAGCATGATCCAGAAGGAATTCGACTGATATCTTGCGTATCCTTGGAATAGGAAGCATTTGAATATTTCCCCATTGACTTATAATGGGGAGGTCACGAAATTGACCCGACCTTAGGTCGCTGATATAAAAATCCAAGATAAAAGAATTGTAGATACATATGACCTTATGAAATCCTGTAAGTGTAAAACCGATCATCCAAAAACTGTGACTGTGGTACGACCACAAGTTTTTTTTTGGAGGCGGGGTCACGTGACCTGGTCTGGTGACCTGACCTGAGATGACCCGAGGTATTTATTTTACATAATGTGCGCAATTGATGCCCCAACAGCTGTGCCAAAAACAACAGTGCTGCGCGCTGCTTTTTTTCTCGCTATCCTCGAAAAACCTGAGTGGGGGTGTCTAAACACCCCTCCCGGCACGGCGCGGGTTAATAGACTGAACATGACTGGACGACAGAACTGAGAGGAGCGTTACCTACAGGATCGGCCTGCACGACGATACAATGGAATTCGGCTAAGGTCGATTCTTTTTGATCAGAACTACGTATGCAACTTGACGTATGCAACTTGAATTTAAGGTTTCTTGACCTCCTTACTTTAAAATTCAATATTATTCCTCATGCAACAAATGTATGCGAGGCTTGAGAGTAGTTGTGGTAGTCATGGATTCATTAGATTACTTTGTATGTGTTATGCAGCTTTTGTCTCATCATGCTTCAATCTTGCCCTTTGACCTGACATTGACCTTATCTTTGATATCACATTTAAAATGTAAGTATAACATGGTTGTACACAGTTGAGAACTTCTATTCCACTTTTGTGTCCTGGTTACACAATTAGTTCAGGAGATAGGCATTGGAACAAAACCTGGCCACGACGGGACTGGCTTTCAACCGCGGAGACCCCGACACAGCGGGCGGATTAAACAATTTCCATGAATTGATGGTGCCTCAAAAGCTCTGAGAGGAAATAAGCTTGGATGTACTTACTAAAGAAGTACATCCAACATACCTCAGTGGAAATATTTATGAGTACGACAAAGTTTTGGCCTCATGCTGACAGTTCATTATCGTTATCGCCACAAAACCGCCCTAAAAGGTTGCTTTTCTCTTTAACCACGGAGCCTGGCGGCAACAAAGGCCCGTGGCCGCACTCAGCAGTGAGTGGGAACCTCTAGGGCACTCATTGGGCTGGCTGTCGCCTGCTTTCATTAGGTTGGCTGCGGCAGATGTTCCATTCTCTATTGAATTCCATTTGCGGTGCATTGTGATGCCCTCCTCAGCCAGACGGCCGCTATCAATGGCCACTCCGCAATGAGTCGTCTCCGCCGACAGACGCTGCCGGCAACAGCCGAGAGGCGCGGGGCAGAAAGATGGAGAGGAACCTGCAGAGGGCAGTGAGACGAGAGGGCGGAGAGAGGGCGGCGAGAAATAGAGAAATAGAGGAATAGAAAAATAGACAAATATAAACATAGAAAAATAGAAAAATAGAAAAATAGAAAAATAGAAAAATAGAAAAATAGAAAAATAGACAAATAGACAAATAGACAAATAGACAAATAGAGAAATCGATAAATCGATAAATCGATAAATAGACAAATAGAGAAATAGAGAAATAGAGAAATAAGAAGGAGAGAAGGATAGAAGGAGAGGAGAGAAGGAGAGAAGGAGAGAAGGAGAGAAGGAGAAAAGGAGAGGAGAGAAGAAGACATAAAGACATAAAGACATAAAAGAAAAGTGCAACAAAGAGCCTCTTGGGCCCATCCGAGGTTGCACCCCACCCCACCCCCCCCCCCCCCCCTTCTCCACCAGTCTCGCCCCTTCAAATCACCTTACTCTACCTGCATAAAAGAAGGCTAATCCCACGAGTATTTATGAACTAATCCCTTCTCTGTAAAGTATTTATCTAATCTAATTTTGAAGGAAGCAAGTGTCACTGCATCAGCGACATCCCCTGGTAGCATATTCCAATGTCCTACAACCCTTCTACTGAAAAATGACTGTCGTAGCCTAGTCCTACTTTGTTTCATAATGAGTTTATGCTGATGACCTCTACCTCGATTTTCCCTACTGAACTCAAACATACCCTTTAAATATCCAGAATGCTGACTATTTACAAATTTGAAGACTTCAATTAGATCTCCTCTTAGCCTTCTATATCTAAGTGAAAACATACCCATTTTTTTAATCTATCTTCATAAGGTAAACTACCAAGACAATTAACCATTTTTGTTGCCCTTTTTTAACTCTTTCTAACAACCAGCAATCTTTCTCATATGTTGGAGACCAGGCTTGTACACAATACTCCAAATGTGGTCTAACGTATGCACAATACAGTTTTGTTATTACCTTTTCACTCTTGTAGGAAACATTTCTGTTAATGGCCCCTAGCATTCTAAGTGCCTTTTTCCTAGCTTCTACAACCTGGTCTGACGCTGATAGTCTATTGTTTACCACGACACCTAAATCTCTTTCCTTTTCAATCTGCTCCATTTTCTGCCCACCCATTTCATACCTATGTTTACTGCTAACCCGTCCAGCGTGCATAATCTTACATTTACTCAAATTGAATTTCATCTGCCATGCTTCAGACCACTCAACTAGCTTGTCCAGATCTGATTGAAAAACATCCTGATCATGTTTTCCTCTAATAATCCTGACAACTTTTAGATCGTCTGCAAATTTCAAGACTTTGCTGTCTATACTGTTCTCAATTGCATTCACAAATATTATAAAAAGCAATGGGCCCAGGACTGAGCCCTGTGGAACCCCACTGAGAACCTCCTTCCATTGTGATTGGCACCCATTCAATATAACCCTTTGCTGGCGTCCTGAAAGCCACGTTTCTATCCAATCCAGAATCTTGCCCCTGATCCCATGCATTTTAAGTTGCAACCCCAGTCTTGTATGGGGGACTTTGTCAAATGCTTTACTGAAATCAAGAAAAGCTACATCTAGCTGTTTACCCTGATCAAAGCTATCTGTTGCAACATCCAAAAACTCCAGAAGATTAGTTAAACAAGAACGGCCCTTCCTAAAGCCATGCTGTGTATCCTTGATGAGTTCATTTTGCTCCAAGAATTCAACAATCTTATCTTTGATGATTGATTCAAGCACCTTGCAGACTAATGAGGTCAGACTAACCGGTCTATAGTTTTCCTCTTTACTTCTATCTCCCTTTTTATGAATAGGAACAACATTTGCTCTTTTCCAATCAAGTGGAATTTTACTATCTGCGAGTGATTTAGAAAATATTATGGCTAATGGAACCGACAACTCCCTTTCAGATTCTCTTAAAAGTCTAGCATGGATTTCATCAGGTCCTTCTGCCTTGTTAGGCCTTACTTTCTTTAGATATTCTAGAACAAGTTCACTACTTATGCCACCTAGCTCTCCTATAGTCTCCTTTGTCTCTAGCTCAGGCTGAAGTGCTGCAATACTACTCTGGTCCTCGATAGTAAAGACAGATTGAAACTGATCATTAAGCACTTCAACCATTTCACTGTCCTTGCTAACTAACACATCATCTACCTTAAATGGACCTATATTTTTGGAAACTGTACTGAACTTATAAAAACTGAAGAACTTCTTACCATCTGCATTACAATGTCTAGCTAAATCAAGTTCCTTTGCCCTTTTAGCTGCTCTGACCTTTTTCTTAACTGAATTTCTTGCATTCTGGTAGGCCTTCCGATTTATATCTAGTGAAGATCCCTTCAAAATGCCAAATGCACTTCTTTTAGCTTGTATAGCACTCCTTACTTCTGGGGTAAGCCAAACTGGTTTGCCCTTGGTTCTGTTACGTTTGTGCCTGAGGGGTATATGTCGATTTTGAATTTGGCTTAATCTAGCTTTGAAAACATTCCAGGCCTCACATGCATCTAAACCTGCCAACTCAACGTTCCATTTTATCTGTGCGAGGTCATTTCTAATACCATCAAAATCAGCCCGGCTGAAGTTTGGAACCATAATAAGGTTATCTTTGGGCCTCATTTCTGATGAGATATTGAATTTAACCATATTGTGATCACTGGTTCCTAGACCTGCACAAATACTTATGTCACTAACTAGATCACTGTTGTCTGAGAATACAAGGTCTAGAATGGAGCAATGTCTGGTTGGCTCTGTTACAAACTGATGCATGAAAAGCTCCTCTTCAAAGATGTGCCTATACAACCTACACTCATTTGTTTCCTCTGCTATACTTTCGTATCCTCTTAAGTTAAAATCTCCCATAATAAGACACTGAGCCCGAAAGTTCCTACGTATTTCCTCACAAATATCTTGGTCTGTTTCAGCTTGGAGTTCCTTGGAAGATTCCCTGGTCTGTAAAATGAACCTATCCTCAACCTTCCTCTGTTTCCTGTACCAATTTTAATGTCAAGCCAGATTGATTCTACTTCTTTTACTTTACTAGAATCATCAACTCTAGTAGTGCAGTACAAGCTATTTACATATACAAACACTCCGCCCCCCTGCCGTGATTCTCTGCAGTATGAGAACATGTTATACCCTTGTAACTCGAAATCCTGTAGCCTATCCCTATTATACCCCTCACTAACCCATGTCTCGGTTACACAAATTATATCAGGCTTTTCAAGGGCAACATAACACTCAAACTCATCAAATTTAGACCCAATACTTTGGGCATTCAGCAACACACATGTGATCTTATACTTTGAGCTGACTCTACTAATTCTGAGGGAATTATGATCTACTGTCCTATTCTGACATGAACTTCTACCAATGCTTACTTCCTGATGCCCTAGTACTAGCGTCCCTGAACCCCCCCTCCTACCTAGTTTCCCTGAATGACACTTCTGTAGGCATCTCCCAAAGCCCTTGCCCCCTCATCCGATAAGTGAAGCCCATCCTTCATATAGTACCTACGCCACTCATAGAACTGATCCCATAAGTCTACATAACTAAGCCCCATAGCTGAACATAAGTTCTGAACTGAGCTGTTCACAGACAGAGCTCTCGAGTACCACTCCTCACTGGCTCCACAGCGAGGGAGGATGCCAGTCACAATGACTGGTTTCCTGGACTCCTTCAGCCTCTGCAGCAGGCTCCGGTACTCCGCTACTATTCTAACACTCTGCCTAGGTCCTATGTCGTTCACCCCCACCTGTAGTATAACTGTCTCCGGGCTACTCCTACCAAGTTCTGCCTCAATGACAGGGCCCATATCAACTGCTCTTGCCCCTGGTTTGACTATACATCTGTCCCTCTTCCCACAGAATGTTCGCCTTAAGGGCCTTACCCTTGAGTCCCCAACCACTAAATGCTGAATCTCTTCCCTGTCACTTTCAGCTGCTGACTCTAACGCACTGAACCTATTTGCTATTGTAACCTGCGGATGTTCCCTGGGGCTGTACTGCCTGACTCTACCCTGAACTTTTGTCCATCCCTCCTGATCCCCTTCCCTCTTCCTCCTCCAGATTCTGCTACCACCCTCCATTACCCAGCACCCCTCCTCATCCTTACTGTCTGTGGCCCTAGCATTACTTTCCACAATGTTGAGTCTCCAGAAACGTGACCCTCCAACACACTTCCAAACCCCAGCCGCACTATCCACCTTTGCCTTATCTTCCTCCCTTATGCCCCTATCAGAACTACCACTGGTCCCTGATCCTGTAGGCTCCTTTTCTGACCCCCTAACCACGATCTGAGCATACGTTCCTTGGTCAGGAGCTACACCCTCCTGCGGCTCATCTCTACACCTACACTTACTTAACTGCGCCTCAAGCTCCGCTACCCTAGCCTGGAGGGCCTCTAGCTCTGCCACCTTCGCCTGCATCCTGGTCATGCTCATTTGAATACACTAGTAACTTAGGTATATAACTTAGGTACTATGCACTTTTCAATACTTTACTAACTAAACTTAACTTTTTTTGTTTTTTTTTTGTTTGTTTTTTCTTCTTCTAAACCTTAACTAGATCTAAGTAAAGCTAGTGACACAAATCAGCTATGAGTGCACCTAATACTAGACTAAATATCTAATCCTTAAATAAACTGAATACTAAATACACCTTAATTATCCCTAATTTTCTAAAAATATCCACTTATCCAACCCTGCAACTAATAACACAAAAATAAGACTAAGACAATTTTGGCGCACACAAGCTAGAATGAAAAGTCCTTTAAAAAGCAAGTAAGGGGTAACAGTTAACTATGAATGCTTAAAAATAATACCTAAACGATCCACAAAACTAAATATATAATCCTTATATCTAAATATAATGTGGTTCCTCAAAAAATACACAAAACAACAGAGCTATCCAACAGCTACTTAGCTTGTCTAAAGCGGGGTTCAAGTCTGAGAAGGAGAGAAGGAGAGATGGAGAGAAGGAGAGAAGGAGAAAAGGAGAGAAGGAGAGAAGGAGAGAAGGATAGAAGGAGAGAAGGAGAGAAGGAGAGAAGAAGAGAAGGAGAGAAGGAGAGAAGGAGAGAAGGAGAGAAGAGAGAAGGTGAGAAGGAGAGAAGGAGAGAAGGAGAGAAGGAGAGAAAGAGAGAAGGATAGAAGGAGAGAAGGAGAGATGGAGAGAAGGAGAGAAGGAGAGAAGGAGAGAAGGAGAGAAGGAGAGAAGGAGAGCAGGAGAGAAGGGGAGAAAAAGAGAAGGAGAGAAGGAGAGAAGGAGAGAAGGAGAGAAGGAGAGAAGGAGAGAAGGAGATAAGGAGATAAGGAGAGAAGGAGAGAAGGAGAGACAGGAGAGAAGGAGAGAAG
>JAXIVJ010003308.1:0-95932 GCA_036785665.1 Chirona hameri
GAGAGGAGAGAGAGAGAGATGAGAGAGAGAGAGAGAGAGAGAGAGAGAGAGAGAGAGAGAGAGAGAGAGAGAGAGAGAGAGAGAGAGAGAGAGAGAGAGAGAGAGAGAGAGAGAGAGAGAGAGAGATGAGAGAGAGAGAGAGAGAGAGAGAGAGAGAGAGAGAGAGAGAGAGAGAGGCGTGCGAGCGCCAGCTAGCGCCAGAGAGCGAGAATGCGAGAATGCGAGAGAGCGACCATCCTGCCTCCCTCCTACCCATCAGGCGACACGTGAAAACACCACCGATCAGCGTGGGCCGACACTCGTCATGATCAGGACAAACACTCGCTCCTCCCTCCCTCCCTCACTCACTCACTCACTCACTCACTCACTCACTCACTCACTCACTCACTCACTCACTCACTCACTCACTCACTCACTCACTCACTCACTCACTCACTCACTCTCACTCACTCACTCACTCACTCACTCACTCACTCACATCACTCACTCACTCACTCACTCACTCACTCACATCACTCACTCACTGCACTCACTCACTCACTCACTCACTCACTCACTCACTCACTCACTCACTCACTCACTCACTCACTCACTCACTCACTCACTCACTCACTTCACTCACTCACTCACTCACTCACTCACTCACTCACTCACTCACTCACTCACTCACTCACTCACTCACTCACTCACTCTCTCTCTCTCTCTCTCTCTCTCTCTCTCTCTCTCTCTCTCTCTCTCTCTCCTCTCTCTCTCTCTCTCTCTCCTCTCTCTCTCCTCTCTCTCTCTCTCCTCTCTCTCCTCCTCTCTCTCTCTCTCTCTCTACACGCCATCAGCATCAGACTAGCACAGCTGATGACATCTCATCAACGGTCCGCGCTCTGGTGGCGCGGTTCCGAAGCCGCACCACCAGAGCAGCAGCAGCCGCCGGCCCGGAACACCCCAGCCGCGCGTCAGCGGCCGCCGGTGCATCTACGTTTATCGGACGACCTGTCGCCGTCCATCGCTGATGAGGCTGATACTCATGCTGATGAGAAGCCGACCCACTCACCGCTGACCAATGGTAATTGGATTACCAGGCTGAGTTGCACTGACCAGGCGATAGGCACCGGCCGCCTGCCCCTCATTTCAGACGCCGCGAACATGCCCCGCTTATCGCGGCGATGTGAGAGGCCAGCCGTGGGGTGCTGACTGCCATAATAACCGGTCACGATTGAGAGGTTACAGCAGACACGCCTAGTTCCGGAGGGTCAGACTGGTAGGCGGTAATACACGAGCAGACCGAGCGGGCAGTGCGGCCGGCCGGCATCCGGCCTTTCCAACGAAATCAACCAGATCCGAAGGCTCTCATACCCGGCATCGAAGACACCCGGCACATACACAGTACCCAGGCATATACATTATACATGCCGCATACACCCGGGCGTTCCGGGAGCGTTCCTGCCCGTATTCCGGACGCCCGAATTCAGATGTGAACCGCGCATAACAAGCCCACTCGGCCCGTATTCCGGACGCCCGAATTCAGATGTGAACACGCATAACCAGCCCATCCGCCCGTATTCCGGACGCCCGAATTCAGATGTGAACCGCGCATAACAAGCCCACTCGGCCCGTATTCCGGACGCCCGAATTCAGATGTGAACCGCGCATAACCAGCCCACTCGGCCCGTATGCCGGACGCCCGAATTCAGATGTGAACCGCGCATAACCAACCCACTCGGCCCGTATGCCGGACGCCCGAATTCAGATGTGAACCGCGCATAACCACCAATCGGCCCGTATGCCGGACGCCCGAATTCAGATGTGAACCGCGCATAACCACCAATCGGCCCGTATGCCGGACGCCCGAATTCAGATGTGAACCGCGCATAACCAGCCCCACTCGGCCCGTATGCCGGACGCCCGAATTCAGATGTGAACCGCGCATAACCACCAATCGGCCCGTATGCCGGACGCCCGAATTCAGATGTGAACCGCGCATAACCATCCCACTCGGCCCGTATTCCGGACGCCCGAATTCAGATGTGAACCGCGCATAACCAGCCCACTCGGCCCGTATGCCGGACGCCCGAATTCAGATGTGAACCGCGCATAACCACACTAACCAGCAAAGACGCCCATCGGAGACTACACGTAGGCGGCCAGGCGGGTTACGGGTAAGCAGCCTGTGCTGTTGCTGAGCAGTCTCTAAGAAGCAGGGGCGTCGCCGACGGGGGGCGGACCCCCTCTCAAAAGGCGGGGGGGGGAACCCACTTTTTGCGGAGAACCGAGAAAGTAAACAATTATCGTAAACATTATATTTGCAGCTCAGTCAAAATACAGCTATCCACAGTAAAAAAAAACTGGCAAATTTCGCGCCGCTTCGTGGCATGACACAAGTTTCGCAATTGGTTATACAAATTTGGAATCTGTGAAAATGAATTCATTAAGTGTCTGGCAGAAGCTCTCCTGGGCGGCAATTGCCGGCGGCCCCAGGACCCTTCATAAAATATTAACTCTCAAGCGGGCCACATGCTTAGCTAGTCTGCAGAGTTCCGAAAAAGGCGACGCGAACGCAAAGACGCGGACATCGGCACCCGGAAGCTGCTCCAGCGGTGCCCAACTTGCTGGACCGAAGAGCTAATAGTGGGGACCAGGCCACATCCCCCAGGCTCCTCCAGATCTACAGGGACCATTTGTGCGCGGAAAAGTCGTTCTGCCTCTTGCTGCTTTCAAACCGTTTGCACTGTTACCAGTAGTTTGTTACAGTTCGGTATAATGTATACAGTTATTATTATCATATGTACTATTGAACGCTGACTGCCACCGGTCATCATGATTTACTATCCGAGACAAATGTATATGAAAAACTACCTTCATTTCAATCTTTTTCATCATACCAAGATGTGCAACCAGGAAAAGGGGTTCCTGAGGCTTGGCTTCACACACAGTCTGGTTCCAATATTACACTTTCGTTTTCCACGACCTAAAATTCACATTTTCACGCCGCTTCGCGGCGTCTCATCGGTGGTCATCGTCATAACTAAGCCATCGCCATCGCCATCGGTTCGTCGTAACGCTGAATTGAATGAATATCATGTTTAGCTTCTTATTCTCTACAAGGCCCACCGGCCTATATTTCTGGGTTTTATCAGGTAAAACCCGTAAAACTTTAGCGCCGCATGGCGGCGCTAAATAACAAGTACCTACTATAACATGCAAATCCACATTAAAAAATGCCGCAAAGGCTTAAATACACGCATCAAACAATGTGGGTACATTTTTTTCTGGTCATCTCAGGCGACCCCCCCACTAGAAATTTTTCGGCGACGCCCCTGTCTCTGGAGGAAAGCGGGCTGTGACACACCACTGAATTGGGTCGTCAGGCAAAGCCATTACGTTGGCTGCTAAGCCCATTATGCGCGCTTGGCTTTCCTCATAACCACACAATTAAGGCTCTGGCTGGCGTGCTGTCTATGGCAAAACCAAGTCGACGCTGAACGATACAATGCGTCTCAAATGGTGGAGACTATCTTGGTTCCGTTGTCTAGCCATCACCTTCGATCCCTATATTGCGGAGTGACTGCGTCGTAGCCAAAAGGCAAACTAATTCAAATCGGGCTGGCAACGGAGCTAAGTTCCTCACCCAACCTCGAGTCGGATGATAAGGTCACGATGTTAAAATGTCAAGCAGCTTACGAGGGCGATTTGTGACACGGATATCAGTATCCAATCACTGCTCGTGTTGACATTAACACAAATAACGAGAGTTCACGCCATTTTCCGATCCTCGACGATGAAAACAGCTCGCTGTGTGATCCACCAATCACATTCGACGCGTAAAAAGACGACGCCATCGAGTGTTTCTGCAGATAGACACAGTCTTCCTCACAACACGTCTCCAATACAGGTTAACCGTTGCGCTATATGGTATCCAATGTCATCCAATCATAGTTCAACACACAAAGTAGTGCCACCAGCGTCCAGCACGTTCCTAACTCTACTGATTACTACGCGCTGAGGATACCCGACCCACCCTCACCATCACACCCGACCCACCCTCACCATCACACCCGACCCTCCCTCACCATCACACCCGACCCCACCTCACCATTACACCCGACCCACCCTCACCATCACACCCGACCCACCTCACCATCACACCCGACCCACCCTCACCATCATACCCGACCAACCCTCACCATCACACCCCGACCCACCCTCAGCATCACACCCGACCACCCTCAGCATCACACCGACCCACCCTCACCATCACACCCGACCACCCTCACCATCACACCCGACCCACCTTCACCATCACACCCGACCCACCCTCACCAACACACCCGACCCACCCTCACCATCACACCCAACCCACACTCACCATCACACCCGACCCACCCTCACCATCACACCCGACCCACCCTCACCATCACACCCGACCCACCCTCACCATCACACCCGACCCACCCTCACCATCACACCCGACCCCACCTTCACCATTACACCCGACCCACCCTCACCATCACACCCGACCCACCCTCACCAACACACCCGACCCACCCTCACCATCACACCCAACCCACACTCACCATCACAACCCTCACCATCACACCCGACCCACCCTCACCATCACACCGACCCACCCTCACCATCAGCACCCGACCCACCCTCACCATCACA
Organism: Chirona hameri; assembly: GCA_036785665.1. Classification (NCBI taxonomy): domain Eukaryota; kingdom Metazoa; phylum Arthropoda; class Thecostraca; order Balanomorpha; family Balanidae; genus Chirona; species Chirona hameri. Next base: position 4,660 of record JAXIVJ010003308.1, read on the forward strand.
CCCCACCCACCCTCACCAACACACCCGACCCACCCTCACCAACACACCCGACCCACCCTCACCATCACACCCGACCCACACTCACCATCACACCCGACCCACCCTCACCATCACACCCGACCCACCCTCACCATCACACCCGACCCACCCTCACCATCACACCCGACCCACCCTCACCATCACACCCTCACCATCACACCCGACCCACCCTCACCATCACACCCGACCCACCCTCACCATCACACCGACCCACCCTCACCATCACACCCTCACCATCACACCCTCACCATCACACCCGACCCAACCCTCACCATCACACCCGACCCACCCTCACCATCACACACCCGACCCACCCTCACCATCACACCCGACCCACCCTCACCAACACACCCGACCCACCCTCACCAACACACCCGACCCACCCTCACCATCACACCCGACCCACACTCACCATCACACCCGACCCACCCTCACCATCACACCCGACCCACCCTCACCATCACACCCGACCCACTCTCACCATCACACCCTCACCATCACACCCGACCCACCCTCACCATCACACCCGACCCACCCTCACCATCCACACCGACCCACCCTCACCATCACACCCGACCCACACCCTCACCAGCACACCCGACCCACCCTCACCATCACACCCGACCACACCCTCACCCTCACCATCACACCCGACCCCTTGCCCTGAGCGCCCCTCCCTAGGCTTGGCAGCGGGGGATGGGGGCTTTCAGAGTGGACACTAGCCGGCGCCACACAGTAGGTCCACTCCCAGTGTCGATCGCGCCCCCTCCCCCCGCACACACCGGCCGACAATAAGGCGATATTTGACGGCCCCGCGGTCAGCGAGGTCGCTTCACACAGCTGCCGGACAGCCATTCAGTGTGGTATGGACCGTGTCGACCTGTACGGGCCCTGTACGGACCCTGTACGGGCCCTGTATGGGACCTGTACGGGCCCTGTACGGCCCTGTACGGGCCCTGTACGGGCCCTGTACGGGCCCTGTACGGACCTGTACGGGACATGTACGGGACCTGTACGGGACCTGTACGGGACCTGTACGGGACCTGTACGGGACCTGTACGGGACCTGTACGGGACCTGTACGGGCCCCTGTACGGAGTGGTGTCAGCCAAGTGGCGTACACGGGAGAAACATCGCTACTACGGTGTGATGAAGTTCTAAATTCATGCTATGAAAGCAACAAGCTACTAGCATTTTTGTCAAAAGCCTAAATGACGAAAACATAGGTCAACACGCCAATGCGGCATTTAACAAACGTAAAGGGATTATCCGGGTTTCCGTCCTGAAAGGAAATTCACTTTTTTGCACTTGTAGGAGCTTTAAACACGTTTGAAACATATACCATGGATCTCAATGCTCATTTAGTCCATTATTTCAGTAATTATCAGCGTTAAGACTTTGGTGTTTTTCGATACTTGTATCAGATAACGAGTACTTGATCGGCATTACTGTCCATCACTTTCTTATCTTAGAATCTGCATCAAATTCGATGGTGCAGTAATCTGCGCGGCTGTGACAAAATAGCGGTTACATACTCAGAAGCAAGCTGCCGCAAGAGGGTTTATTTACTTTTACTATAGCACGTTCACCATAAAAAAGGTCACGTGACCGTGAAGAGAAAAATCCAGGATGGAGGCAATTCCGCCCCAGGACACTTCTCCCGAACGGCCACCCCCATATCAATATCAATGAATTGAATTAAGCTTACCTTTACATGAAGGTAAGCCTGAAATTGTGAAATTGTGTGAAATTGCTATGTAAACATATCGCCTTGATGTAAACCACCTTGGCATACGTGATAATTCTTGCGCTCTTTGCCATCTGGATGACGATTGTAGGAGTTACTAAATTAAAGACGCTCTAAGCCGGGCAAGTAATGCCATGCGTTTTTTTCCGTTTTTCATCAATTTTAGAGCTTTGAATTATCTGCAAGTCCTACACTGGATCACAAGATTATTCAATTAAATGCTTACGGGACTCTTTATTACTACATACTGTTCGTTCGGGTTTTGTGGTTTTTGTGGTTTTTTTCCTTCCGGCGTTTAGCGTTGAGAATTTGGTGGTGGCGTATTAATTTTTTGGCATGAAAATTCATGAAAAATATATAATTTTATGGCAAAAACTAGGTAACTGCTGCAGTCGTTGGAAAAACAAGTTTATTTTATTTCAAATATTGCTTATTTTACCGGAAATATGCCATAAATGAGGTGTTTTCATAACATAAAAGAGATGACTGGCTCTGCCTCAGCCAGTACTGCAGAAAGTATGCGGTGGCACCACCGCGCACTATGGGACGTCCTTACGTGCAGAAGAGGTAATTTCCATAAAAATGTGACTACCGTGTGACTTATACCACCTTTATAAGTAAGTTTTACTATGTAACTCAATTATTATGGGAAAAACCCGTATAATCCCTTAAAACTTCACGCTATGAAAAGCACAAGCTGCTGACCAATGCTTACACGACGAGAAGTTAGGTGTAAACTACATAGAACAAGACACTAGTAAGAAGAGGAAAATATGATCTTTTCCGCCGGCCGCCGTGGAGTGAGACCACCATCGGTCTAGCGAGGACCACCGCGCGGCCTCTGGCCCGACATCACTAGGACCACCGCGCGGCCTCTGGTCCGACATCACTAGGACCACCGCGCGGCCTCTGGTCCAACATCACTAGGACCACCGCGCGGCCTCTGGTCCAACATCACTAGGACGACCGCGCGGCCTCTGGTCCGACATCACTAGGACCACCGCGCGGCCTCTGGTCCGACATCACTAGGACCACCGCGCGGCCTCTGGTTCAACATCACTAGGACCACCGCGCGGCCTCTGGTCCGACATCACTAGGACCACCGCGCGGCCTCTGGTTCAACATCACTAGGACCACCGCGCGGCCTCTGGTCCGACATCACTAGGACCACCGCGCGGCCTCTGGTCCGACATCAATCAGCTTACAGCATGGGGTTACGGGCGGTAGCGGGCTAAAGTCGGTATAAGCCGACCCACAGCCAGATAGGTGAAATGGTGAAATAGCCTCCTCACTCGCCGGCAAACAGTAATGGGAGGAATCACCCCAAACAAATACTGGGAGACGAAGTAACTATCTTCTCGCGAAACAACAGCCTCGATAGGGAGCATCGGTATCACTCAACACTGATGCCAATAAGATGTTGTTTGTCCGTATCAAAAACAACAACAAGATGCGTCTTTGTCGCAGTATTTACAAAACAAGAGACACTCGTCAGACGGGATTGAGACACCACCTTCTATTCCCGTGGGCGGAGGACAGAGTGGTGGGAGCGCAGATGACTGGTGGGAGGTAGAGTGTTGGGAGGGCAGAGGACAGAGTGAAGGGAGGGCAGGGGACAGAGTGGTGGGTGGAAGGGAGAGGGGGTAACGGACAGAGCGGCGGGAAGGCAGAGGACAGTGATTCCCGGCATAGGAGACGAATGTCCGCCACTGACACTGACAGACATGGCGGCGACCGGCCGACAGCCAGCGGCGGCCGGGCGGTGTCGGGCGGTGTCGGGCGGTGTCGGGCGGTGCCGGGCGGTGGGCGGGCGGTGGACGGGCGGTTTCGGGCGGTGTCGGGCGGTGGGCGGTGTCGGGCGGTGTCGGGCGGTGGGCGGTGGGCGGGCGGTGTCTGGCGGTGTCGGGCGGTGGGCGGTGTCGGGCGGTAGGCCGCCAGACACGCTCCACCACAGACCTCTCAGACCGCTCGAGGGATCGACCGACCGACAGCCCACCGTTCAATCAGCCTTTCCTGATCAACTGCTGGCCGTCGCTCGCAGACGTGTTTTGCCATCGCGATGGAGAATCTCACTCGGCATAAATTAACATCAACATATCGATCAGACGGCTAGAGTGCTCTCCGAGATCACTTGGCCTGATTCCTGCCGTCCTCGTAGCGGTTTGTTTCCCCCACAATACACAACTGCCTTGGTCGTTCGGCATCTTCCACCATAAAGTTCCTTTCCGCCTCATTATCTTATCGAACCTGACGCTGGGCCAAGACGGGAACCATTTCCGTCGAGAAACCATCGATGGGCGAGGTCCTTGCCGGACCTCCTGCCGAAAAGTTGGCAAAGTCTGGCAGCAGTGTCGACTCGTCGAGGAGACACGCTAAGTCTCATCACATCAGATAGCTCTACTGTATCCAGCCCTGACCGTCGCCGAGGGAGGGGAGGAGACAGACCACTGCCACGGAGCCAAGAACACCGCCTCAAGGGCCAACAGGACTCGTCCCGTGTCCGCCGGGCCGGCCGTGGCCGACCTGACCTCTACCCCAGGCTGTGTCTTCGTCCTCTGCCGTGGCCGATCTGACCTCTGACCTCTGCCCCAGGCAGTGTCTGCGTCCTCTGCCGTGGCCGATCTGACCTCTGACCTCTGCCCCAGGCAGTGTCTGCGTCCTCTGCCGTGGCCGATCTGACCTCTGACCTCTGCCCCAGGCTGTGTCTGCGTCCTCTGCCGTGGCCGACCTGACCTCTGACCTCTGCCTCAGGCACTTATGCCTGCGTCCTCTCCGCCGAGGGCCAGCCGCCGCGCCGTTCAGCCCATGGTCGATGGTGGCCAGAGTGGCGCCGTTTCGGGCGAGTGGCGCCGTTTCGGGGCGGGATATTGGCGATATTCGTCCATCCATCTTCCGCAGAGATGATGCACGATATCGCGGCTTTTGGCGGCAAACACGACGTTAAATATGGATAGAACATGCTACAAAGTGCCAACAAAAATAGTACCAAAGGCTCGGAGCACGTGAGCTCGGGCTAGGCGAAATACACGAAGAAAATCGAAAGTTTCGGGGGTCCATTGGCTCAATGTTTCCCGATTATAACATCCGATTTGTCTTCTTTTGAATAGCAAGCTAAACGGATTATAACCGGATAATTCTCGTGCATGTGTAGAATGTCGCTCTATGTTTACTTAGTTCTCAGCAGAACAGATAACCCCAGGGCATTTCGAGAGACTAATCCCGTACCAGAGAGATAAACATTGTAGAATCGGCGCCAGTTCCAGCTAACCAACCGAGTCGTTCCGCCACGCTCCACTCCAACCCTCCGACGGAGCACCACCCTCCACTCCCCCTTCCGACGGAGCGCCACCCTCCACTCCCACCCCCAACGGAGCGCCACTCTCACGCCCACCCTCCAACGGAGCACCACCCTCCACTCCCACCCTCCGACGGAGCGCCACCCTCCAACAGAGCGCCACCATCCACCCCCACCCCAACGGAGCGCCACCCTCACTCCCACCCTCCAACGGTGCGCCACCATCCATTCCCACCCTCCAACGGAGCACCACCCTCCAACAGAGCACCACCCTCCACTCCCACCCTCCGACGGAACGCCACCCTCCAACAGAGCGCCACCATACACCCCCCACCCCAACGGAGCGCCACCCCCCAACGGAGCGCCACTCTCACGCCCACCCTCCAACGGAGCACCACCCTCCACTCCCACCCTCCGACGGAGCGCCACCCTCCAACAGAGCGCCACCATCCACCCCCACCCCAACGGAGCGCCACCCTCACTCCCACCCTCCAACGGTGCGCCACCATCCATTCCCACCCTCCAACGGAGCACCACCCTCCAACAGAGCACCACCCTACACTCCCACCCTCCGACGGAGCGCCACCCTCCACTCCCACCCCTAACGGAGCGCCACCCTCACTCCCACCCTCCAACGGAGCGCAACCCTTCATTCCCACCCTCCAACGGAGCGCCACCCTCCATTCCCACCCTCCAACGGAGCGCCACCCTCCATTCCCACCCTCCAACGGAGCGCCACCCTCCACTCCCACCATCCGACGGAGCGCCACCCTCCACTCCCTCCCTCTGACTGAGCACCACCCTCTACTCCCTTCCCCACCCTCCACTCCCACCCTCCAACGACGGAGCGCCACTCTCCACTCCCACCCTCCGACGGTGCGCCACCCTCCGACGGAGGGCCACCCTCCACTCCTACCCTCTGACGGAGCGCCACTCTCCACTCCTACCCTCCGACGGAGCACCACCCTCTAATCCCACCCTCCGACGGAGCGCCACGCTCTACTCCCACCCTCCGACGGAACACCACCCTCCACTCACACACCCTCCGACGGAGCGCCACTCTCCACTCCCACCCTCCGACGGAGCGCCAGCCCCCAACGGAGCGCCACCCTTCAACGGAGCGCCCCCTCCACTCCCACCATCCGACGGAGCGCCACTCTCCACTCCCTCCCTCTGACTGAGCACCACCCTCTACTCCCTTCCCCACCCTCCACTCCCACCCTCCAACGACGGAGCACCACTCTCCACTCCCACCCTCCGACGGTGCGCCACCCTCCGACGGAGCGCTACCCTCCGACGAAGCGCTACCCTCCACTCCCACCCTCCGACGGAGCGCCACCCTCCACTCCCACCCTCCAACGGAGCACCACCCTCCACTCCCACCCTCTGACGATGCGCCACCCTCCACTCCCACCCTCCGGCGGAGCACCACCCTCCACTCCCACCCTCCAACAGAGCACCACCCTCCACTGCCACCCTCCGACGGAGCGCCATCCTCCGACGGAGCGCCATCCTCCGACGGAGCGCCACCCTCCACTCCTACCCTCCAACGGAGCGCCACCCTCCACTCCCACCATCCGACGGAGCGCCACCCTCCACTCCCACCCTCCTACGGAGCGCCATCCTCCGACGGAGCGCCATCCTCCGACGGAGCGCCACCCTCCATTCCCACCATCCGACGGAGCGCCACCCTCCACTCCCTCCCTCTGACTGAGCACCACCCTCTACTCCCTTCCCCACCCTCCACTCCCACCCTCCAACGACGGAGCGCCACTCTCCACTCCCACCCTCCGACGGTGCGCCACCCTCCGACGGAGCGCTACCCTCCGACGGAGCGCCACCCTCCACTGCCACCCTCCGACGGAGCGCCACCCTCCACTGCCACCCTCCTACGGAGCGCCACCCTCCACTGCCACCCTCCTACGGAGCGCCACCCTCCGCCGCCCCCCAGCGCGCGGTCATCAGAGCTGAGCGCCATGATGTGACGAACTTCAGACGTTCGGTAGTCACGCCATAGGACGATACCACGCGGGGCATCGTCCACTGTGGAGCAGGTGATAGATGCCGCCGACACGTGGGCGGGACGGCGCACAACTGATCGCCAGCGGTGGTGGTGATGCATCAGAGACGCAGTGCTCGCCCCTGGTGGACGGGCAGAGGCAGGATCGACTCGTGGAGGCATGCATGGACTCATGCAACTCATGGACGCAACCTTCCAGCTAACCCGGTGATGTCGGCTTGGATAGGCTTGGACGTAGCCTTCCAGCTAACCCGGTGATGACGGCTTGGATAGGCTTGGACGTAGCCTTCCAGATAACCTGGCATGACGACTTGAACGCGACCTCGGTAACCACGTGATGACGACTGGCGACTGTTGTCTTGCCACAAGACGCGTCAAACGGAACATGTCTCAAAATCTGGCCCAGAACGCAGCCTACAGCGGAGGAGCAATAACCTGAACAACACAACACTGCCCTACACATGATGTCGCCACACCGCTTAGTTCTGCTGCTGAAGGCCAGTTGAAAACTCAGTCAGTAGAACTCAGTCAGTAGAACTCAGTCAGTAGAACTCAGTCAGTAGAACTCAGTCAGTAGAACTCAGTCAGTAGAACTCAGTCAGTAGAACTCAGTCAGTAGAACTCAGTCAGTAGAACTCAGTCAGTAGAACTCAGCCAGTAGAAGCACTCCGGAGTCCGGAGCGGCAGAAGTCTACCTGGTCAGCCATAGCAGGCCCACAGCGGACGGGAGCGGCCGGGAGCGGCCGGGAGCGGACGACAGCGGGCCGGCAGCGGAGGGCAGCGGCCGGGAGCGGACGACAGCGGGCCGGGAGCGGCTGGCAGCGGCCGGGAGCGGCCGGGAGCGGGCGGATACACCAGTATAAAGCGGGTCCTTGGCCGCCGGAGGCGTGTATCGATTGAGCTGGGCCTGGCCCCGCCCCCGCCTCCTCCACCCGCCCCCGCCCCCGCCTGTGGCCACGTCTGGCAACACCCCGGGCCCCAGGCCACTGTCGTACAATGTGTGTAACGTAACACCTTGCCGATGGTCCCACGCCCGAACTGTATATGCTTGTCACTCCGCGTCCATTGTAATAGTCTAGAGCTCAAATCCACCTCTTCCGGAAGGAGAAGATTGACCTTTGGCTTCCATTCGTTGACGCAGCATTGTCCTGTTACACTGCACTACAAAAGCCTTCCCGAGGTAGTCCGCTACCAACTCAGATCAGAAGCTCCGAAGCTTTAGTGTCCCATTGCTATTTATAGAACAGTGAACAACAATAGGACTCGAACAAAGCTTCGGTCACCTCTGGTGTTTAGGGCTTAACGCCACCGCAACGGCTGCACACCCATGGGCGTCAGAGGCGGGGGGGGGGGGGGGGGCACGTCCCCCAACATTGTCAGATTTTAACATTACGCCTATGGGCGTTGCATGGAGAAAAACAGACTTAATGGCTCCGTGCCCCCCAACTTTCAGAAGGTAGCGATGCCCTTGGCTGCAGTTATATGGCAGCTTCCACCGTCGCCTCTAATTTCCGTCACACAGAATCGAACCTGTCCCAAGGAGTCGGCACCCTGCCACATTCGCCATCCCTGACACGAGCTCAGAGAGAACCTCTCGGCCGTACGCTGCCTGCTCGCCACAGCCGGATAATCAGTCCAGAACACATCGCCGCCGACACAGCCCCCGAGGGACGCCGCGCCGCCCGCCACCCGGTGCCGTCCAGCGCGTGCGAGCCGGGTGCGTCACCACACCACGCCTCCCGCCCTCTGGCCACGCCTCCTCCGCCACTCCGCGGCGCCACGCCTCCCGCCATCTGCCCACGCCACCTCCGCGACGACACGCCTCCCGCCCTCTGGCCACGCCTCCTCCGCGACTCCGCGGCGCCACGCCTCCCGCCATCTGCCCACGTCTCCTCCGCCACTCCGCGGCGCCACGCCTCCCGCCCTCTGGCCACGCCTCCTCCGCCACTCCGCGGCGCCACGCCTCCCGCCATCTGCCCACGCCACCTCCGCGGCGCCACGCCTCCCGCCCTCTGGCCACGCCTCCTCCGCCACTCCGCGGCGCCACGCCTCCCGCCATCTGCCCACGCCACCTCCGCGACGACACGCCTCCCGCCCTCTGCCCACGCCTCCTCCGCGACTCCGCGGCGCCACGCCTCCCGCCATCTGCCCACGTCTCCTCCGCCACTCCGCGGCGCCACGCCTCCCACCCTCTGCCCACGCCTCCTCCGCCACTCCGCGGCGCCACGCCTCCCGCCATCTGCCCACGCCTCCTCCGCCACGCCTCCCGCCCTCTGCCCACGCCTCCTCCGCGACTCCGCGGCGCCGCGCTCTGCACCGACCCTCGACACACGCAGGGCGCACAATGCATTCAAATACAGTCCGGTGCGGACTGCGCAGTGGAAAGTTAGCATGTATGAAAATAAAGTAGAGAAGCAGTAACAATGGTGATATTGGAGAGGAGACGTAGCAACAATGGAATAAAGCACGCCTGCACACAGCAGGGCACAGCAATGGAAAAGACAAGCGGCTGGGCTATTCAGACATCAGGGAAGCACACACAGACATCCGCACGCAGTTGCTTACGCCATACAAAGCTTACGGACAGATGTCCACATGCTGTACACCACGACCAACAGGAGATACGACCACGACCACCACGACCAACAGGAGATACGACCACGACCACCACGACCAACAGGAGATACGACCACGACCAACAGGAGATACGACCACGACCAACAGGAGATACGACCACGACCACCACGACCACCAGGCGATACGACCACGACCACCACGACCAACAGGAGATACGACCACGACCACCACGACCAACAGGAGATACGACCACGGCCACCACGACCAACAGTAGATACGACCACGACCAACAGGAGATACGACCACGACCAACAGGAGATACGACCACGACCACCACGACCACCAGGCGATATGACCACGACCACCACGACCAACAGGAGATACGACCACGACCACCACGACCAACAGGCGATACGACCACGACCACCACGACCAACAGTAGATACGACCACGACCACCACGACCACCAGGCGATACGACCACGACCACCACGACCAACAGGAGATACGACCACGACCACCACGACCAACAGGAGATACGACCACGGCCACCACGACCAACAGGAGATACGACCACGACCAACAGGAGATACGACCACGACCACCACGACCACCAGGCGATACGACCACGGCCACCACGATCACCAGGAGATCAAATTCCCTACAGTTCACTCATACCACGTAACATCCCATGCAGCCATCTCACTCCACTGACGTATACCATATACTCGGCAGTCGGGAAACTGGAATTTCTCCGCTATGAGTCGAACAGAAATGTCAGCTTATTGGGCCATATGAAGTGAATGTCAGTCATAAATAACTCCAAGACATGCCATTTCACGTATAAAGATTAATATGATGTGAACATTGCATAATAACTTACAGTTTAGATGGGTACCAACTGAATCACCCGTGGAGGGAGAGAATATGTAGCGAAATATGAGTCTGAAAATTGGCTGCCGAAATTTAGTGGAATATTACGTTTGACATGGCAAGTAGCTTTAACCCGCGCGGCACTGGGGCCTCCAGCCGAACGCGCGGTGCTGGGGGGGGGGGGGGGGGAGTAAATTTTACCCCCGTATCTTCCGAACCAATGACCACAGCGAGACGCGCAAGGTGGCGATCGAAAGCTCTCAATGAGTCGAATCTAACGTATACCCGAAATTCTTAAAATAAGGTCACATGTCAGGTTACGGTCAGGTCAAAGGTTAAAATAGTTATTTGAGTTGATGGGCCATACTTTCCATTCAAAGCCTTAGATTATGACTATTATCGCAACAAGCTCTCACAGGTATGATACATCTACCACATTACTGAAAGTGAAATTGTAAGCAAATGTCCAGGTCAAGGTCAGGTCACTATTGACAAGAGGTCAACGAAAGTCATGCGACACGTGTTTTATGGGTTATTTTACACGTATAATTATATAGCAGTAGCTATTTTCACACCCTGACCCCATATAATGGCCGTCAGGTCAAAGGTCAGGTCAAAGAAGTTCAAAATTTCAAAATTGATTAATCTAAATACAAAAGTAATGTTTCTAGACTAGTTTTGTCTCAAATACAATGGTGACATTTATTTGTCTGTATCTGGTCAGCAAAAGCCAAAAAAGGCAACTAAAAAATGACGTCATGAGTTACTTATACTTAGGGAGCCATAAGTCAGTCAAAAATAAAGATATAGTTTTGAAATTTGGTTTGAAATTTTTTGAATTTTTTTTGTGGTCAAAAATTAATTTGGCAAATTCGAGATAGCCATTTTGAAGACAATGTCATTTCCTTCCTTCTTGACATTTTGTATTTGTAATTTGCTTCAAAACTCGATTTTCTACGACTTGTCAAACATTTATCGTTTTTCCACCAAAAATGGCATGACATGACGTCACTAAAACGTCATTATCTCCCAAATTACTTCCCGAATTTCGATGAAATTTTGACAGAAGACGTAGAATTGATGGAGCATAAGGTGCCGAAAGGTTCACGTCGATATCTGCTATAGATTTCAAGTTGAGAAAATCCAGGAGGGGGGGGGGGGGGGGGGGTAAATTTACCTCCCAGCACCGCGCGGGTTAAAGATGAAGAGATCACAATAGTACTCTACGCGTTGCCTTTCATCAAAAGCATTTCTACAAGCAATTTCCTTCCCACTCTCAACAGCTATTTTTCCTCTGTGCCCACCACGTTTCCCCTCCCTTTCCTCTGTTCCCACCACGTTCCCCCTCCCAGTAACACGTCTCCCACTCTGCTCTTCCGTTCTCTCATGACTCCGGGAACAGGCGAAAAATTACGAAAATTAACAGCGCGACGACGAAAACATTTGAATTCAATTGTGATACACATCCCACAAAACATAAGGTTCTGTGTGGCTCGAAAAAGACCCTCGACAAAAAATACCTCCCGTGTGCCGTTTTCCACAGCCTAAGTTCCGGAATGTCGTAGCCGTGTGGCACCCCATTTCCGTCCATATGCGAACGTACCAGGGTGGTCGGGATGCCGACCGTCTCGGCGGCCTCGAAGGCGGCGTTGAAGTTACGCCGCTTGTCTCCGGGTTTCAGCTGCTCATACGGCACCTTGTCCGGCATGAAGCTGTGCAGCAGCGCGCAGAGAGCCATGCCGTCGTTCCAGGAGCTGGAGACAGAGGAGGTGAGGGTCAGATGGGGTTAGATGGGGTCAGCAGCGCGCAGAGCCATGCCATCAATCCAGGAGCTGGAGACAGAGGAGGTGAGGGTCAGATGGGGTCAGATGGGGTCAGACGGGTCAGATGGGGTCAGATGGGGTCAGACGGGTCAGCTGGGGTCAGATGGGGTCAGATGGGGTCAGATGGGTCAGATGGGTCAGATGGGTCAGATGGGGTCAGCAGCGCGTAGAGAGCCATCCCGTCATTCCAGGAGCTGGAGGCAGAGGAGGTGAGGGTCAGATTGGGTCAGCAGCGCGCAGAGAGCCATCCCGTCATTCCAGGAGCTGGAGGCAGAGGAGGTGAGGGTCAGATGGGGTCAGCAGCGCGCAGAGAGCCATCCCGTCATTCCAGGAGCTGGAGACAGAGGAGGTGAGGGTCAGATGGGGTCAGATGGGGTCAGCAGCGCGCAGAGCCATGCCATCATTCCAGGAGCTGGAGACAGAGGAGGTGAGGGTCAGATGGGGTCAGATGGGGTCAGATGGGGTCAGACGGGTCAGATGGGGTCAGACGGGGTCAGATGGGGTCAGATGGGGTCAGATGGGGTCAGATGGGGTCAGATGGGTCAGACGGGTCAGATGGGGTCAGATGGGTCAGATGGGGTCAGACGGGGTCAGACGGGTCAGATGGGGTCAGATGGGGTCAGACGGGGTCAGACGGGGTCAGACGGGGTCAGACGGGGTCAGACGGGTCAGACGGGTCAGACGGGTCAGATGGGGTCAGATGGGGTCAGACGGGTCAGATGGGGTCAGACGGGTCAGATGGGGTCAGACGGGTCAGACGGGTCAGACGGGTCAGACGGGTCAGACGGGTCAGACGGGTCAGACGGGTCAGACGGGTCAGATGGGGTCAGACGGGTCAGACGGGTCAGATGGGGTCAGATGGGGTCAGACGGGGTCAGACGGGTCAGATGGGGTCAGACGGGTCAGACAGGTCAGACAGGTCAGACGGGTCAGACGGGGTCAGACGGGGTCAGACGGGGTCAAACGGGATCAAACGGGGGTCAGGTCAGACGTAACAAAAGACCCACCAGCTACACTTTATTCCACAATTGACGCGCCGTTTGTGAACTCGTTCATTCTCTCGCCAATGAAGTTTCGTTCCATCTGTCGCACACGGCAATATCCGTGCTAGAGATCCGAGGCATTTTGCACCAAATTTACCTACCTCGGTAAATTTACAAAGTACAGGTATTCTACCTAGGTAGGCACATTTTGGCGCAAGAGGGCTCAGAACGAAACGAAACGAATCTAACAGACAGTCGAGGGAATATTTGCCGGCACAGCCAGTCGCCTCGCCGCCGAGTGCGGTCAATCCGAATGATGATGATTTGGGCTTAAGGGCGCTGTTACTACTCAGGTTATATGATCCGTCAATACCAAGCGGCGTGCGGCAGTTAGCCGACCTGCCGTGACGGTGTTGGCCGTCAGCACGCCAGTCACGCGTCACGCGTCACACGGGTGGCGGGTCCGCCAGGGTCGCTCCTCCTTTATCGTAACAATTACCACGAGGATAGGTACGCACGCACACAAATAGCACACTGACGGAATGACCCGGCCATCTGTCTCGACCATATGACGGCGGCGGTCAATACTCCATATCGAGGGCTGATAACGACAGTGCGCCCGGCCACCATGCCGCAACTGTTACCGCGAATTACCACGATTGTTACCCGAAAGTTACCCCTGCTGTCACCGGAGCTATCACTTCTGTCGCTGGGGCTTACGAGTTACCACTACCGTTACGAGTTACCACTGCTGTTACCGGGAGTTACCACTGCTGTTACCGGGACTTACCAGTTACCACAACCGTTACCACGAGTTACAACTACTGTTACCGGGAGTTACCACTGCTGTTACCGGGAGTTACCACTGCTGTTACTGGGATTTACCACTTCTGTCACTGGGACTTACCAGTTACCAGGAGTTACCACTGATGTTACCGGGAGTTACCACTGCTGTTACCGGGAGTTACCACTGCTGTTACCGGGAGTTACCACTGCTGTTACCGGGATTTACCACTTCTTTCACTGGGACTTACCAGTTACCACTACCGTTACCACGAGTTACCACTACTGTTACCGGGAGTTACCACTGCTGTTACCGGGATTTACCACTTCTGTCACTGGGATTTACCAGTTACCACTACCGTTACCACGAGTTACCACTGATATTACCGGGAGTTACCACTGCTGTTACCGGGAGTTACCACTTCTGTCACTGGGACTTACCAGTTACCACTACCGTTACCACGAGTTACCACTGCTGTTACCGGGGGTTACCACTGCTGTTACCGGGAGTTACCACTTCTGTCACTGGGACTTACCAGTTACCACTACCGTTACCACGAGTTACCACTGCTGTTACCGGGAGTTACCACTGCTGTTACCGGGAGTTACCACTTCTGTCACTGGGACTTACCAGTTACCACTACCGTTACCACGAGTTACCACTACTGTTACCGGGAGTTACCACTGCTGTTACCGGGATTTACCACTGCTGTTACCGGGAGTTACCACTGCTGTTATCGGGATTTGCCACTTCTGTCACTGGGATTTACCAGTTACCACTACCGTTACCACGAGTTACCACTGCTGTTACCGGGAGTTACCACTGCTGTTACCGGGAGTTACCACTTCTGTCACTGGGACTTACCAGTTACCACTACCGTTACCACGAGTTACCACTGCTGTTACCGGGGGTTACCACTGCTGTTACCGGGAGTTACCACTTGTCACTGGGACTTACCAGTTACCACTACCGTTACCACGAGTTACCACTGCTGTTACCGGGAGTTACCACTGCTGTTACCGGGAGTTACCACTTCTGTCACTGGGACTTACCAGTTACCACTACCGTTACCACGAGTTACCACTGCTGTTACCGGGAGTTACCACTGCTGTTACCGGGAGTTACCACTTATGTCACTGGGACTTACCAGTTACCACTACCGTTACCACGAGTTACCACTGCTGTTGCAGGGAGTTACCACTGCTGTTACCGGGAGTTACCAATGCTGTTACAGGGAGTTACCACTGCTGTTACCGGGAGTTACCACTGATGTTACCGGGAGTTACCACTGCTGTTGCAGGGAGTTACCACTGCTGCTGCAGGGAGTTACCACTGCGGTTACAGGGAGTTACCACTGCTGCTACCGGGAGTTACCACTTCTGTTACTGGGACTTACCAGTTACCACTACCGTTACCACGAGTTACCACTGCTGTTGCAGAGTTACCACTGCTGTTACCTGGAGTTACCACTGCTGTTACCGGGATTTACCACTGCTGTTACCGGGATTTACCACTGCTGTTGCAGGGAGTTACCACTGCTGCTATTGGGTTGTCACCATCACTGTCTGTTTCTCTGTAAAGAGACTACTCACTGCACGTCCTGCACGCCCCCCCCCCCCCCCCCCCCCCAGGAAACACACACATACAGCCAGCATGCCGGCCCGGCCCTGGCTCCCGGCCAGATTACCACAATATCCCACACCTCACGCCGCTCAGCCACGCCGCGTTAGCTCGGCGGCCGGCAGTGTTAGCTGATTCAGGAGTCAGTTATGGCCGTGACCCGGGGTAAATGGACGTCCGCCCAGTCGCGGCAACGACCCCCCTCTCCATCTCCCTTTCCTCTACCACTCTCTCCCACACAGCGAGAAGCTCGTTACTGGGCGGGTGAGGACAGAAGCAGCGGCGCCATAGCGTTGACGGCAGCGGCGGTGGTGTGTGGAGGTGGGAAAACTCACACGAAATCGTCTAAAAACCATCCGAAGCTTGAATTCATATCATATAAATGACGCGTGGTGAAATTCGTCATCGAAAGCTACCGAAAACCGACACTATGAATTAAAAATATAAACACATTTTCTTGGCGGCGGCGGCGGCGGCGGCGGCGGCGGCGGAGCGCGTCGGCCGACCTCCAACACCAGGACGGATACTATCTCCCGCGCAGCGCCAAAGTTAAGGCCAACTAATGTCACCGATGATCAGCCACCTTTCTTCAATCACTGTTGCGAGCAGGCCGGACGGAGCGGCGGTGGGAAAGTCGAATGAAAGTTTCAGAGGGAGCTGGTGCTACGTCAGCCTCAGCTGGCGAAACGTTTATCCGAGTCAGTGATTCCTTGATTGGTCGGTTATTGCAGTATCAGCAAAAGCTGCTTAGATGCGGCTCGAAATCCCCCAGGACTTTGATGTTAACTATTGCAAACCAGCCGAGCGAAACGTCGTTTTACCAATGGATGCCGGCCCAAGGCAATATCGTCGCTTGTTAAAGGGACTGCAAACAGACAGCTATTACGGTAACAAATAGCTGCAGTTGGCCGTGCTAAGCGACGTTTATTGGACTACCCTGAGCTCCACCAAATAGTCACCAATTCGGAAAATGTAAACCCGCCCGTTTAGGTTGTACCAGCTCCCATTGGCATATTAAAGGGAATAGTTCAAGGGAATAGTATGTCTCGACAGCCCAGATCTGAAAGGGTTCCCGTGTCTGTTTTGACAGTCACGTAGAAACACAGTAGGCTACTTAACCAAATAAGCTTTTAAGTTGTCATGATATTGCTTATTTATAACTACCCTTGAATATTCTTATGATTAAGCGCAATGACAGAAATAAGCATAATAGAACCAGATTAATTCCAATGATCGAATCGCATATACTGGACAAGTCCCAAGAAGGAAAAACAATCTAAAAAACAAACATTTTCAATCCACATAGGAAACACAAACACACCCGGAGGTATGCTCGTATAACTTACAAAAAAAGCACACCGTTCCTACAGAAGCATTCAGCTTCCCTCTGCCGTCTTCAGTGAAAGCCTAGGTCGGGCTAGACCTTCCGATTACCAGCCGCTGTTGAGCCCAGCAGGCGCGGCGCGGCGGGGCGCCCGCTCCGTTCTCCCCCCTCCCCCTCCAACGCTCCGTTCCACACAGTTAAGCCGGGCGCTGGTTTTGTGGCCGATCGATCCTCACTGATGTGGCTACAATGACAGGGTGGTGGAGGCAATGGACGGTCCACAGTCCCAACACGGCCACCGACGGGCCGGTGGCCACCGACGGTGACCAAGGCGACAGACAGACCAGTGGCCACCGACGGGCCGGTGGCCACCGACGGTGACCAAGGCGACAGACAGACCAGTGGCCACCGACGGGCCGGTGGCCACCGACGGTGACCAAGGCGACATACAGACCAGTGGCCACCGTCGGGCCAGTGGCCACCGACGGGCCAGTGGCCACCGACGGCGACCAAGGCGACAGACATACCAGTGGCCACCGACGGGCCGGTGGCCACCGACGGTGACCAAGGCGACAGACAGACCAGTGGCCACCGTCGGGCCAGTGGCCACCGACGGTGACCAAGGCGACAGACAGACCAGTGGCCACCGACGGGCCGGTGGCCACCGACGGTGACCAAGGCGACAGACAGACCAGTGGCCACCGTCGGGCCAGTGGCCACCGACGGGCCAGTGGCCACCGACGGTGACCAAGGCGACATACAGACCAGTGGCCACCGACGGGCCAGTGGCCACCGACGGACCAGTGGCCACTGACGGTGACCAAGGCGACAGACAGACCAGTGGCCACCGACGGGCCAGTGGCCACCGACGGTGACCAAGGCGACAGACAGACCAGTGGCCACCGTCGGGCCAGTGTCCACCGACGGGTCAGTGGCCACCGACGGTGACCAAGGCGACAGACAGACCAGTGTCCACCGACGGGCCAGTGGCCACCGACGGTGACCAAGGCGAGACAGACCAGTGGCCACCGACGGGCCAGTGGCCACCGTCGGGCCAGTGGCCACCGACGGGCCGGTGGCCACCGTCGGGCCAGTGGCCACCGACGGCGACCAAGGCGACCGATCGCTGGTCTTCCCTGATCAGCGCCCACCTCGGGTAGACAAACAAGCCTGACATTGGACAATGCCCCAGTCTCATCTGGAGAAACTGGGATGCTCCCTGGTAACACACCATTCCGACGAGTAACCGTACTGTGCGATGTTTGAAGTCGACCAACAGCAACTAGATTACCCAACGGATACTTATCTCACGTCCCCAATTAAAACACCGTATGATCTTAGCAGTCAGTGCGCCTATAAGCTACGACACAATCAGCGGTAATATACACCACCATCGGGGTCCTCAGCCCAAGTCAGACCGTCTGACTGACCTGGAGAAGTTTGTGATGTCCACATCCCGGTAGCCGATCGTTTTGTTCTGGCACCACTTGAGCAGGGCGTTCCGCTTGCTGCCACCATTCTTCACGAGAGGAGCCAGCGGGTCTTTCTTATCTGTGGAGGACAGACACTGAGACGTCAGTCATCACGTCATCGTAGGCTAGCGCACAGTAGCGGAAAACGAACGAAGCGAACAGTCATGGTTAATGCTCGCCTGTGGCTTCAAACCGGTCATACACAGATAGTTCGAGATCAGTGGGATATTCTGTCACACATGTGTACAGTGTACACAGTAAGACATTGAAGTGCTGACCAATCAGCAATGGCATTTTCCTGTCGCCGATTGGTCCGCGCTCAAGGTCACCTTTATCCACACCGTACACATTTTTCAAGAACACCGCCCAGATACGCATCTCGACACCACGGCCACGCACGCCGCCTTCGACCCAGTGTGGCCCGACGGAGAGAGGCACCTTTGTGAGCGGATGGGGGGGGGGGGGCACAAGACGGGTGCCAGATGTGACCGGTCTGGGTCTACCGGGAGAGAGAATTACTCGGCGACACAGTTGCGGACGACTGGCGGAGATGGAGAGGAGAGGAGAGGAGAGGAGAGGAGAGGAGAGGAGAGGAGTGGAGAGGAGAGGAGAGGAGAGGAGAGGAGAGGAGAGGAGAGGAGAGGAGAGGAGAGGAGAGGAGAGGAGGAGTGGAGAGGAGAGGAGAGGAGAGGAGGAGTGGAGAGGAGAGGAGTGGAGAGGAGTGGAGAGGAGAGGAGAGGAGAGGAGAGGAGAGGAGAGGAGTGGAGAGGAGTGGAGTGGAGAGGAGAGGAGAGGAGAGGAGAGGAGAGGAGAGGAGGAGTGGAGAGGAGAGGAGAGGAGAGGAGAGGAGTGGAGAGGAGAGGAGTGGAGTGGAGAGGAGAGGAGAGGAGTGGAGAGGAGAGGAGAGGAGTGGAGAGGAGAGGAGAGGAGAGGAGAGGAGAGGAGTGGAGAGGAGAGGAGTGGAGAGGAGAGGAGAGGAGAGGAGAGGAGAGGAGTGGAGTGGAGAGGAGAGGAGAGGAGAGGAGAGGAGAGGAGAGGAGAGGAGAGGAGTGGAGAGGAGAGGAGAGGAGAGGAGAGGAGAGGAGAGGAGAGGAGAGGAGAGGAGAGGAGAGGAGAGGAGAGGAGAGGAGAGGAGAGGAGAGGAGAGGAGAGGAGAGGAGAGGAGAGGAGAGGAGAGGAGAGGAGAGGAGAGGAGAGGAGAGGAGAGGAGAGGAGAGGAGAGGAGAGGAGAGGAGAGGAGAGGAGAGGAGAGGAGTGGAGAGGAAATGAGAGGAGAGGAGAGGAGAGGAGGAGTGGAGAGGAGAGGAGAGGAGAGGAGAGGAGAGGAGAGGAGAGGAGAGGAGAGGAGAGGAGAGGAGAGGAGAGGAGAGGAGAGGAGAGGAGAGGAGAGGAGAGGAGAGGAGAGGAGAGGAGAGGAGAGGAGAGGAGAGGAGAGGAGAGGAGAGGAGAGGAGAGGAGAGGAGAGGAGAGGAGAGGAGAGGAGAGGAGAGGAGAGGAGAGGATGGTGGGAGAGGAGTCAGACGAGGGGACGCAGGGACAGGGAAGCAATGGTAGTAGTGAAGTAGTGTGGAGGAGGCAGATGAGGGAGAGAAGCAGAGTGGAGCACACTCTGAGAAGGAAGGAAAGGAGATGCGCAGCCAAAGAAACTGGCGACGGAAATACGGGGTATACCGTGGGAGAAAGGAGAGAGTGGGAATAGGAGAGCGAGAGAGAAGGCTGGAAGAAACTAGTTCCCTCTTTGAGTTCCTCAACTGTTCCCAGACAGAAGGCACGTCTTTAGAACAACCACTAGCTCAGTCGGCTTTGTGACCACCATCCAGCGATCAAAAGGACGCTAATGAGGTCGGGACGCCTAATGCCTGCACGCCTGATTATTATGCAAATCAAATTACAATCGTCAGCGATGGATAAATTACAGGTACAATCGTGCAATTCCCCAGCAATAAATCAGTTTGTCTGTCTCATGTAAATGAGGGCAGACTGGACAATAATTAGTTTTGAAGCTTTCAGCACTGCGAAGCTCGCCAATGCATGTTTCCTGGGTTTGTAGAATGTAAGCCTGCATTACTGAGTACTGACAGACGATGGCCGTCCGTCCACTTATTCAATGTTCACTTCTGCAATTGTGCTAAAGGAAATAACAATGAGCATCACTCAAATAATCACCACCATAGCAAAACCCATTGGGCTACACTTATCGACGAATCTAAACAAATCCTATAATGCTTGGAATGTCAAAAAATGCCTACCAAGCGATATGGTAAAGGTAAACACTGAACATGCCAGCTGGATTCACACTTAATTATGCAAACCAAACTGCAATCGTCTGTGACTGGGTCATTAAAGGGAGTGTTTCACCTTTCTGAAAGTTGTCAAATATTGCTGGTTGTAGTCGAAAATATGAAACAAGTGCTGCTGAAAACGATGGTGATATTTTTCTCTCTCTCGAAAAGTCACTAACTTTATACACATTAAGTTGTTAAATTTAGGACGATGACGTCATTATTGAGCTATAGACCGCCGCCGATTGGCTGAGAAAGTGGGATTGTCTGAAGAAGTCGTGTCAGCCAATCAGCGGCGGCACTTATAGCCTAGACCCCATTTTGCAAACTATAAATTCAATTGCTTAAAAACGGCTAAGTTTTTGGGAAAATGATCTTACATTTCAACATTTCAATAACGGCCAAAGATACAATGGCTATCTCAGTTCAAAACCAATACAAAGGTGAAACATTCCCTTTAAAGTTCTAGCAAAACAATTTACTCTCAGGAACATAATTTATTGGACTCACGTAAATCAAGACAGACTAAGCCAATAACCAAGGCTTTGAAGCTCTCAGCGTGACGTTTATGCATATTTCCAAGATTTACGGGAAGTCGGGAAGATAATGTGCATAATTTACTGCGGAAATCTACCCTTCGCCTACCCTTCGTTTTCGATAATTTCCACTGTAGCTGTACCGAATACGAATACAAATGAACACTACTGAAAGCATCACGAATCTGGTAAAACATTCCACGTACACAAAGCGGCAAATTCAGCAAATATCATCTGCTGACATGACATTTTCAGCCACAGAAACACGTCCTGTCCTTACTCCTTGCCATGTTCACTCTAAGCCATCTGACCAGAACTGATCGCCTGCCATCCTCCCTCCCTCCCTCCCTCCCTCCCTCCCTCCCTCCCTCCCTCCCTCCCTCCCTCCCTCCCTCCCTCCCTCCCTCCCTCCCTCCCTCCCTCCCTCCCTCGCTCGCCACCTACCCAGCTGGTCTCCATAGCTGCTGCGCCGTAGGGTCGGCTCCAGCTTGTTGGCCAGGATCGAAGACAGAGGCTTGCCTTCGTCCGTCTTCAGCTGGGACGCCTTTGACGAGTCTGTGACGCTGGACTTACTGAATAGACTGTCTGTGGAATACGGGGGGACGGTCAGGCCTTAGACGAGTCTGTGACGCTGGACTTACTGAATAGACTGTCTGTGGAATACGGGGGGGGGGGGGGACGGTCATGCCTTAGACGAGTCTGTGACGCTGGACTTACTGAATAGACTGTCGGTGGAATACGGGGGGGGGGGCGGTCTGTGACGAGTCTGTGACGCTGGACTTACTGAATAGACTGTCTGTGGAATACGGGGGGGGGGGGGGTCTGTGACGCTGGACTTACTGAATAGACTGTCTGTGGAATACGGGGGGGGGGGGGCGGTCAGGCCTTAGACGAGTCTGTGACGCTGGACTTACTGAATAGACTGTCTGTGGAATACGGGGGGGGGGACGGTCATGCCTTAGACGAGTCTGTGACGCTGGACTTACTGAATAGACTGTCTGTGGAATACGGGGGGGGGGGACGGTCTGTGACGAGTCTGTGACGCTGAACTTACTGAATAGACTGTCTGTGGAATACGGGGGGGGGGGGGTCTGTGACGCTGGACTTACTGAATAGACTGTCTGTGGAATACGGGGGGGGGGGACGGTCAGGCGGTGGTCAGGCGGTGGTCGGGCGGTGGTCGGGCGGTGGTCGGGCGGTGGTCAGGCGGTGGTCGGGCGGTGGTCGGTCAGCAGGCGGTGGTCAGGCGGTGGTCAGGCGGTGGTCAGGCGGTGGTCAGGCGGTGGTCAGGCGGTGGTCGGGCGGTGGTCAGGCGGTGGTCGGACGGTGGTCAGGCGGTGGTCAGGCGGTGGTCAGGCGGTGGTCAGGCGGTGGTCAGGCGGTGGTCAGGCGGTGGTCAGGCGGTGGTCAGGCGGTGGTCAGGCGGTGGTCGGACGGGGGCAGTGCAGAGGTGACCAGGGCACTACAGTCTGATACAGGGAAGGAGATAGGGAGTTGGGGAAGGGGGTTACAACGGAGGACGTCAGTTCGATTGGCCACCTTCAGATGGTTCCACCGCAGTGACCCTGTTCTAGTAGTACTCACAGCTTCTTAGAAGCAGCTACAGCTCGCCGCACGTGGCTCCGGTAGTGACTACACGAGTCGACAGAAAGGCTTTTCAAGAGAAAACTCCCTTGAAGGAAAGTATCTAACTCGGGAAAATTTGCCTGAATTATGATTGTTCATCTACTGACTTTGCCCCGGAACGAGTTACTGGCCCGATTGTGCCGAATGAATCAACGGAAACGGAAATGAAACTGGGATCGGTTTCCATTGCATACAACTACCACCATGAATACAAATAGCACGGGGCGGACGCCTCGGTACCAACCAACTGCAATCTACTACTGCACTCTTCGACAGAGCTGAAGTCAGTCTACGTCTATCATTCACATATTACTAAGTGAGTGCACATACTCAAATTCATTGTTGGTAAAAGGCAGCTAGAGAGAGATAGCATGGAACACGTCATCACGGTTCAACAGATGTGAGACATTCCACTGGTGTTATTTGCATATCACATGCAGCATGCTACGGAACACTACACAAACTGTGCTAATTTGGTGATATTGGTAATTCGCTAGGCAATCACACACACCCCAACACACACCCCAACAAACACCCCAACACACACACGCACACGCACACGCACACGCACACCCGCACACCCACACACGCACACGCACACGCACACGCACACGCACACGCACACGCACACGCGCACACGCACACGCACACGCACACGCACACACGCACACGCACACGCACACGCACACGCACACGCACACGCACACGCACACACACACGCACACCCACACACACCCACACCCACACGCACACACACATGTTATGACCAATGCTCCTACATGAGGGTGGGGCCTTTTTCTCGAGGACCTCGTCTCAACCGGAAGTGATGGGTATGTTGGGTATGTTAGTCAGTATACGAGCACACTATAAACTGGGTTACAGGCACACACCACTATGTGCAGCACTCTGGCAACATACCCGTACCTCTCTCAGCCCGATACGCTGTGGAAACGGGACACGAACGGGTCATCTCGGGGTTACGAGCATAACCGCACCCACTGCCACAAAACACCGACACGTCGCTCCCTATACCGCATCGTGATAACAAGATTTAGGGAGACGACGGTCAGAGTTGTCCGCATGCTATTAGATGCCGCATGCTATTAGATGCCGATTCCGTTTTTCGTGGTATCATTTTTGATAACATGAAATAATCCTGACCTTCCTGCCCCAAAAAACTAAATTTCGCAACCATGCGATACAGCCTCCAAAACAGCCTATGATCCAAGACACCCATCCCGTCATCAGATACCCATTCCACCATCCGACACCCATTTCACCATCCGACACCCATCTCATTCCACCATACCATCAGATACCTATCTCATTCCACCATACCATCAGCCACACATTCCACCATCAGATACCCATTCCACCATCCGACACACATTCCACCATCAGGTACCCATTCCACCATCATATACCCATTCCCCCATCCGACGCCCATTCCACCGTCAGATACCCATTCCCCCATCCGACACACATTCCACCATCAGCCACCCATATCATTCTACCATACCATCATACACCCATTCCACCATCAGCCACCACTCTCATTCCACCATCAGACATCCTACCATTCCACCATACCATCAGACACCCATATCATTCCACCATACCATGAGACACCCATTCCACCATGAGACACCCATCTCATTCCACCATCAGACATCCATATCATTCCACCTGAGCGCTGCTCGGACGCACGCTAGTAGCACTAGTAGCGCTTTCGTTCTCCATGGCAACCAGGCGTCCGCCAATGAAAAGCCAGAACGTATTCCTTTTCTGGCTTTTCATTGGCTGACGCCTGGTTGCCATGGAGAACGAAAGCGCTACTAGCGCTACTAACGTGTGTTCGAACAGCGCTCATACCATCAGATACCCATCCCCCCATCAGATACCCATTCTACCATTATCCACAGTAGTCATGCCGAAATCACGACCATCCCAGTGACTGAGATAGGCCCGGCCGGGCCGCGCCGTCCCGCCGGAACAGGGCCATTTCCTGTCGGCCGACTTTGATCCAGGCGCGCCGGAAGAAGTCCCCGGGGACGCCCTGGGCCGAAACTCGTCCCGAGAAGGCTTCTCCATACAGATTCACGCTCTATGTCTGTATACGACTGCGCGGGCGAGGCAGCCCGGCAGGAAACCCATTCCGAGCGCCGCGGTCGAGCAGGATCGGCAGGGGCCCCATCCCGGGCGCAGCGGGCGAGGCAGCCCGCGGCCCCGCCAGGGGACCCATCCTGGGCGCCGCGGGCGGGCAGGATCGGCAGGGGACCCATCCCGGGCGCCGCGGGCGAGCAGGATCGCAAGGGGACCCGTCCCGGGCGCAGCGGGCGAGGTAGCCCGCCAGGGGACCCATCCTGGGCGCCGCGGGCTGCCCCACAACAGCACAACGGCTGTTCTGAGAAAGTCGCACACCGCACGCTGCACACGAGGCAGAGGCGAAATCAAATACATATTGAAACCATACCACGGCTCTCAAGCGACGGTTACTTCGCATTCAACGCTCACTGCACTGCACTGGCCGTACACTGCAGTGTACTGGCCTTACACTGCAGTGTACTGGCCTTACACTGCAGTGTACTGGCCTTACACTGTAGTGTACTGGCCTTACACTGCAGTGTACTGACCTTACACTGCAGTGTACTGGCCTTACACTGCAGTGTACTGGCCTTACACTGCAGTGTACTGGCCTTACACTGCAGTGTACTGGCCTTACACTGCAGTGTACTGACCTTACACTGCAGTGTACTGGCCTTACACTGCAGTGTACTGACCTTACACTGCAGTGTACTGGCATTACACTGCAGTGTACTGGCATTACACTGCAGTGCACTGACCTTACACTGCAGTGTACTGGCCTTACACTGCAGTGTACTGGCCTTACACTGCAGTGTACTGACCTTACACTACAGTGTACTGACCTTACACTACAGTGTACTGACCTTACACTGCAGTGTACTGACCTTACACTGCAGTGTACTGTCCTTACACTACAGTGTACTGGCCTTACACTGCAGTGTACTGACCTTACACTGCAGTGTACTGACCTTACACTGCAGTGTACTGGCCTTACACTGCAGTGTACTGGCCTTACACTGCAGTGTACTGGCCTTACACTGCAGTGCACTAGCCTTACACCGCAGTGTAAGGTACCTAAACTGCAGCATGCAACACACCAAACTCAAACAACGATTTGTGATTTAAACCCTACACCCGAGGAGCGAGCGGGCGGGGCTGGGTGGGTCATGTCTCGCTCGGAGAATGAACAGAGCCGATGCAACCCAGTACCGCACATGTGAGAAGGAGCAAACCGGTGTGAGTCGGCACCTCACATGTGAGGAGCAAACTGGTGTGAACCGGCACCTCACATGTGAGAAGGAGCGAACCGGTGTGAGCCGGCACCTCACATGTGAGGAGCAAATCGGTGTGAGCCGGTACCACACATGTGAGAAGGAGCAAACCGGTGTGAGCCGGCATCTCACATGTGAGAAGGAGCAATCCGGTGTGAGCCGGCACCTCACATGGGAGAAGGAGCAAACCGGTGTGAGCCGGCACCTCGCATGTGAGAAGGAGCAATCCGGTGTGAGCCGGCACCTCACATGTGAGAAGGAGCAATCCGGTGTGAGCCGGCACCTCACATGTGAGAAGGAGCGAACCGGTGTGAGCCGGCACCTCACATGTGAGAAGGAGCAATCCGGTGTGAGCCGGCATCTCACATGTGAGAAGGAGCGAACCGGTGTGAGCCGGCACCTCACATGTGAGAAGGAGCAATCCGGTGTGAGCCGGCACCTCACATGTGAGAAGGAGCAATCCGGTGTGAGCCGGCACCTCACATGTGAGAAGGAGCGAACCGGTGTGAGCCGGCACCTCACATGTGAGAAGGAGCGAACCGGTGTGAGCCGGCACCTCACATGTGAGAAGGAGCAATCCGGTGTGATCCGTCACCTCACACGTGAGCCGTCACCTCACATGTGAGAAGGCACATGACGTACCTGTGTAGCTGCGAGAGAAGGGCCTCAGTGCCGGCGAGGTGGCCGGGGAGGGTGAGATGTCGGTGCCGCCCCGCAGCGCCGGAGTCGGGAACAGCGGTGAGCTGGCCGAGGCGGTCAGGCGCGCGTGCTGCGGCTCAGAGTTCAGACTCGACTGAGACGAGCTGCGACTCTCTGCCGGGGGGAGACGACCGCGAACACAGCGTCAGTGGTGTGAACATAGACGACGGCGAGCACAGAGTCAGTGGTGTGAACATAGACGACGGCGAGCACAGAGTCAGTGGTGTGAACATAGACGACCGCGAACACAGCGTCAGTGGTGTGAGCATAGACGACCGCGAACACAGCGTCAGTGGTGTGAACATAGACGACGGCGAGCACAGAGTCAGTGGTGTGAACATAGACGACCGCGAACACAGAGTCAGTGGTGTGAACATAGACGACGGCGAACACAGAGTCAGTGGTGTGAACATAGACGACGGCGAACACAGAGTCAGTGGTGTGAACATAGACGACGGCGAACACAGCGTCAGTGGTGTGAACATAGACGACGGCGAGCACAGCGTCAGTGGTGTGAACATAGACGACGGCGAGCACAGAGTCAGTGGTGTGAACATAGACGACGGCGAGCACAGAGTCAGTGGTGTGAACATAGACGACGGCGAGCACAGCGTCAGTGGTGTGAACATAGACGACGGCGAGCACAGGGTCAGTGGTGTGAACATAGACGACGGCGAGCACAGCGTCAGTGGTGTGAACATAGACGACGGCGAGCACAGCGTCAGTGGTGTGAACATGCACTGGTAACGTTGCTTTACACATACGCATAGTATTACAGTATCACAGGGCAGCGGGCCAACGTAAAGTAATAAAGTACCACGGCACAGTGAGGAACAGTGATCAACATACAGTGTCACAGTGATAACATACAGTGGCACAGTACGGCCAGCTAACGTAACGATCACCGTGCAGTGACCCATACGACGTCATAACACGGCTGGCTAGCGCAAAGTGCCCCGGTGAAAACTGGGCCAGTGGGCTTAGGGTCATTCCAGGCTCCGACGCTGTGCTCTTGTCAGTAAAGATTAGACAATCAGATTCTGTAAAAGTTCAAGGATGGTTTCTTATGTAATGTTAGGTGACGTCCCAGCTGTGCTAACAAAAGTATCTCCGCTGCCAAAACCGCAGCAGGTTTAGAGCTGCCATTTTGTCAGTCGGGACGAAACCAGCGGTTGCCTATCTCGCTATAAAAACGAAACGAACATAGTTCGTCAGAATGTCCGATAACACTTTTTGGGAGGGAAACTAGAGCTCCAGAAAGCATATCTCTGGAACGTCACATTTTGCACTATAATGCTAGAACGCCCAGATAACCAGGAAAAAAAATATATGTGCCGCTACAATTGTACTATAAGGTTTAATAACTTGGCAGCAACTCTGAACGCAGCACTCAGCTGCAATACCCGCAAGGGCAGACCCAGCAGCCAGCTAACAACAGCATGGCAAACAGCGCCTCAGACCCAGCAGCCAGCTAACAACAGCACGGCAAACAGCGCCTGAACTGGCGCCAGACGTGTGTCTGGCTGCTAACAACAGCATGGCAAACAGAGCCTGAACTGGCGCCAGACGTGTGTCTGGCTGCTAACAACAGCATGGCAAACAGCGACTGAACTGGCGCCAGACGTGTGTCTGGCTGCTAACAACAGCATGGCAAACAGAGCCTGAACTGGCGCCAGACGTGTGTCTGGCTGCTAACAACAGCATGGCAAACAGAGCCTGAACTGGCGCCAGACGTGTGTCTGGCTGCTAACAACAGCATGGCAAACAGCGCCTGAACTGGCGCCAGACGTGTGTCTGGCTGCTAACAACAGCATGGCAAACAGCGACTGAACTGGCGCCAGACGTGTGTCTGGCTGCTAACAACAGCATGGCAAACAGAGCCTGAACTGGCGCCAGACGTGTGTCTGGCTGCTAACAACAGCATGGCAAACAGAGCCTGAACTGGCGCCAGACGTGTGTCTGGCTGCTAACAACAGCATGGCAAACAGCGCCTGAACTGGCGCCAGACGTGTGTCTGGCTGCTAACAACAGCATGGCAAACAGCGACTGAACTGGCGCCAGACGTGTGTCTGGCTGCTAACAACAGCATGGCAAACAGAGCCTGAACTGGCGCCAGACGTGTGTCTGGCTGCCTCCGTTACATACAGCCCGAGCATCACACCGTCCGGCTCGCCTACGACCAGTACCAACACATCCCACTGCCAACAACAACTATCCGTTACCATGATGATGATTGGGGCTTTAGGGCGACTATCAGTTACCAGTCTGCAGCGAAAACAACGCCACAGACGTCACACATCACCGCCACAGACGACACACATCACCGCCACAGACGTCACACATCACCGCCACAGACGTCACACATCACCGCCACAGACGACACACATCACCGCCACAGACGTCACACATCACCTCCACATACGTTACACATCACCGCCACAGACGTCACACATCACCTCCACAGACGACACACATCACCGCCACAGACGCCACACATCACCGCCACAGAAGTCACACATCACCACCACAGACGTCATTCCTGGCTGAGCCGCCGGACGCCGGCCGGCCGGTCAGGGGCATCGCACGGGATGGTTTGATGGTGATTGAAGCTTTAAGCCGCCGGCAATCCTATGGTTATACAGTGTCCTTGCACGACATGCTCCCTCGTGGTACACATCATCCCTCAGGCGACACCACGATACCAGGCTACATCACTGTACTGCGTACAGCACGGCTGCGCCCGTCACGTAGTGACTACGTGACCGGCTACGTCGCAGTCAGTAAGCAGGGACACGTACCACGTCGCAGTCAGTGTGCAGGGTAACGCGGTGGTGATTGCATGTGTAACCGTCCGGTCAACACACTGCGGACAGTACGCGGGTTATTGTCACGGCTGCCGTGAGGGCGGCCAGTCTACGCCCGGTACGGTCACCGCCACCGCCGGCCGAGACGATCCAGATATACAGCAGACATAGCCGCAGACAGACGGACATACGTGACACAGACCGAGTCGAGCACAGCAGGCATATGCATACCATAGGACGGCCGGCGGCAGACACAGACACACAGGAGCGCGCAGCAGTTCATTCCACTGAGAGTACTCCTCTCGTGGAATGAACTCCTCCCTTTGTAGTCACGCGAACAATAGCGGTGTGATCTTAACCATATCGCTATTGTAATGCACGCCGGCCAGCCGCTATAGCTTTTAGCGCAGGCTGACTTAACTCAATAGCTCAATGGGTTTACAAAAAAAGGCTGCCAAAGTTAGGCGCGATACTCCAAAGTTAAGGCGATAGAAGTCTCAGTTCTAGCGCGGCCTTTTAAAAAATCATCACTGTAGGTGAAAAGTAACTACTGTAAGTGGACAGGTCCCCCATCTCCAGCAATGCGAACTCATATCATTGCACCCTCAATTCCAGATTCAGCACAGATTCCAGAACACACATGACGTCACGACATCGCCGCCCCGCAGCCCGGCGTACGACCGACCATCTCCATCTCCACCTCCTCAGCCCACGGCTACCCCTCCCCTTCCCGTACCCCGGGAACACAGCCGCCCCACCCCGCCCCACTCCCCTCCCCGGGCACGCGTAATGAAATCAATACCACTCTCGCAAGAAGGACAATTGGACGATAGCGGCCAGGTCTAACAAGCGACTCACGTCACAGGTCCGGTCGGCCACGCCACAGGCGAGCCAGCTTTAGGAGCTGGACGGTAAAAGCCCGCCGCTGTCGCCGCGGGGCAAAGCGACACTGAGGTGACCTTCTTCGACTGCCCGTAGACAACGCATCAGTGGTGGTGGACGGCTGGGGTTTTAGGGCGCCGAAAATGCCGCGACTATGTGGCGCCCACGACAACGCATCAGTTTCTGTGACCATTTAGGATACCGTGGCCAGTTACAACTCGTAACAATCATACGTGGGCTGTGGTTATGTTTCTGTCGATGATAACGATGATAAAAGCTACGTTCAACTATGGGTATCGTGCAATACATCGACCCAAAAGCCGATGTTACGAAAATGTAAATAAAGCTGGCGTTTGCCTTATGGCTGCTATCTACGTAATTAAAAGCAGAAACGTAAAAAAACCCAGCAAATCCAACGAATCTTTGACATTAACCCGCGCCGCGCCGGGGGCGGGGGGCGCCGTTTTTGGCACAGCTGTTTGGCCATCCATTGCTCACATTATGCAAAATAAAATTACCTCGGGTCATCTCAGGTCAGGTCACCAGACCAGGTCACGTGACCCCACCTCCAAAAATGTTTCCGGTCGCACCACAGCCACAGTTTTTGGCCGATCGATTTCGTACTTACAGGATTTCATAAGAGCAATAGCAATACGCTTATCTCTATTTTTTTTTATATCGGTGACCTAAGGTCGGGTCAATTTCGTGACCTCCCTATTATAAGTCAATGGGGGAAATAATCAAATGCTTCCTATTCTGAGGATACGAATTATATCAGCCCAATTCCTTCTGGATCATGTTATCATAGGCCATTCTTGAAGTTCCAGGTGCAACTTTTGTTCAGTGACCCCATACAGGGTCAGATGAGGTCACCAGAGGTCACCAACATTTTTTTTTGCCAATATCTCTAGACAAAATCAGGATAGAGAAGTGAAACTGGCACCAATGTGTTTGTCTCGTCGAGGCATGTCTCACAATGTGCAACATGACCTAATTGGGTCGCCACTTGACCTTGACCTGAGGTCAAATTTCTAAGTTAACCTAACCTGGTCATCCTGCATATGCTACGAAGCGCCTGGACGAGGCAAATACGGTGGCGTCAAAATTATTGCCCTATCTTTGTTAGGTAAACATATATTTGTGAAAACTGTTTTGCTAAAAAATAGCCTTTTTGACATTTAATGAGCTCTGGAGCCTAAAATGTTCACCTGAGCTCAAATCTGAGGACACCAGCTCGATTGCATTTTTGCAAGAGCTTTCCATTGTTTGTTACCGTTTGTTCCTAGCTATCATAGTTCTTGTGCTATCTGGGAATTTCTGGAGCGAAGTCCTAAAACTTGAAAATCTGACCCTTGATGACCCTTGAATCTGACCCTCTGGTGACCTCAATATTGACCTTAGAAAAATTGCCTGAAATAGTTTCAAAATGCATTGTGACGAGCTTTCGAACGGTGTTTTTGTTTGTTTTTGTCTACGTCCCATAGAAGCCGAGTTAGAGGGGGGGGGGGGGCATCAGTCCCCCCCCCCGCACGGCGAAGGTGTGGCGCCGAGCACCGGCACGGGTTAAAGCAGTCGGCATAAAGGCACAAATCAGAGAAGCACCGTAGTTTTGAACGGCAAGACATGATCTTCACCTTTGCCTTACATGTTCAAGCAACCCCCTGAGGCGCATATACCGAGTAACCGGGGTCACATGCCCTACCTCATGACCCCTCCGAGAGACAATAAGTCCACATCAGAGACCCGTCTGCCCAGCGAACCGCACTAAATGACGTCCGCTCGACGGCCACCAATCAGCGGAATGTCGCTCCGGAGACATTCCCTGGCAGTAACTCTTATCAGCAGACAGACGGACACAGCAGACGCAGCAGACGACACAGCAGCCGACACAGCAGACGCGGCAGACGACACAGCAGACGGACACAGCAGACGGACACAGCAGACGGACACAGCAGACGGACACAGCAGGCGCGGCAGACGACACAGCAGACGGACACAGCAGACGCGGCAGACGACACAGCAGACGACACAGCAGACGCGGCAGACGGCACAGCCGACGACACAGCCGACGACACAGCAGACGTGGCAGACGACACAGCAGCCGACACAGCAGACGCGGCAGACGGCACAGCAGACGACACAGCAGACGCGGCAGACGGCACAGCAGACGACACAGCAGACGACACAGCAGACGACACAGCAGACGCGGCAGACGACACAGCAGCCGACACAGCAGACGCGGCAGACGGCACAGCAGACGACACAGCAGACGACACAGCAGACGACACAGCAGACGACACAGCAGACGACACAGCAGACGACACAGCAGACGACACAGCAGACGACACAGCAGACGACACAGCAGACGACACAGCAGACGTGGCAGACGACACAGCAGACGGCACAGCAGACGACACAGCCGACGTCACAGCAGACGTGACAGACGACACAGCAGACGACACAGCATACGACACAGCATACGACACAGCATACGACACAGCAGACGACACAGCAGACGACACAGCAGACGACACAGCAGACGACACAGCAGACGACACAGCAGACGACACAGCAGACGACACAGCAGACGACACAGCAGACGACACAGCAGACGACACAGCAGACGACACAGCAGACGACACAGCAGACGACACAGCAGACGACACAGCAGACGACACAGCAGACGACACAGCAGAACGTGGCAGACGACACAACAGACGACACAACAGACGACACAGCAGACGACACAGCAGACGACACAGCAGACGACACAGCAGACGATAGAGCAGACGGCACAGCAGACGGCACAGCAGACGACACAGCAGACGACACAGCAGACGTGGCAGACGACACAGCAGACGACACAGCAGACGACACAGCAGACGACACAGCAGACGACACAGCAGACGATACAGCAGACGGCACAGCAGACGACACAGCAGACGACACAGCAGATGTGGCAGACGACACAGCAGACGACACAGGAGACGACACAGCAGACGACACAGCAGACGACGTCCGTCGCAGATAGTCGCAGGCTCAGGCGCCGTTAGAAACAATCTCAAAATGACGACAGCGACGACGACGGCGACGACGCTAAAACGCGCAGCTCGATCGGAATCAGCAGCTGGCTTATTGTATCGTGTAGTAAGGAAATTGTTCCATGTTGCCCCCCGCACTGATCAGAAACTGCGCGCGGGGGAGGGGGAGGGGGAGGGGGGTCGTTAGCTGAACAGAGGTGAAATTAATGGGAAACCATTGCAATAGATCTAGAGACATTGGAGGTGCAATGGAAAATGACGCACACATACACTCTCTCCACACACATACACTCTCTCCACACACATACACTCTCTCCACACACATACACTCTCTCCTCACACATACACTCTCTCCTCACACATACACTCTCTCCACACACATACACTCTCTCCAATGACCACGCATCTGCTCTGCACTGGTACTTTTCAGGAGCATTTTCATTCTTCTTTTTCGTAGCATCAATTTGAATGACTGATTTTTCAGTGAGCTGTGCTCATGTTTCACCAATAACCAACCAGAAAAGTACCAGCACGACAGCAAGTTCAAAAACTATTCTCTTAGTTCATTTCTCAACTGTGCGGGCCGAGGTCTCGCCGATCACCTCGATCGTTTGCCGGCCAAAAAACGTTTCTCTTTCTCCCTCGCCCGTCCACAAATGTGTCAGCGGGTCCATTCATTGGCAATGGATGGCAGATAACCGCAAAACATCTCCGCAAATGACTGCGGAAAGGATGAGTGAAATTCAGCCAGTGTTTTCTGATAACAAATGATCTGATGTAGACACGTGAATGTCCATGTAGCTGGAAATGTGGCTACGAGAAGCAGCGAAAGTAACGCATTTAAGCAGCGAAAGTAACGCATTTTAGATTCACAATACAAACCTATCAGTGTATGTAATTTAGGATGTGTCGTCGGACAAAATATTATTTTGGAGAGGGATACAAACTGGCACAAGCAGCCAATCGTACATAAAACGCAAGCATTTCCCACAAAACAAAATGTGTTTTCAGGTGGCACCAGATCACAGTAGGTCTGTACAATCCAAACTCCCAGCGTTGCAGTCTCCAAGAGCACAGTACGGGTGCAATGCGATATTGTGTTCAGGCTACCCTTATGCACTCGAAAAATGCCCGATCAACCGTCCGGAAGTGCGACTTCCTAATACATGTCCGCGCCCACCCGCCGTCGGCCGCCTCGTAGTGTTAGCTTCCCGACCCCGGCCGTCTGGCCATAAGAGACTGCAACGCTTGGAGTTTCGATCATAGATCCCTTCATTAGCCTGGCGCCACCTGAAATCGCTATTTCTTCCGGATTTGTTTTTCTCTCGACATTGTTGTATATTTTGAACGTGTGACCCTTTTTATCACTCCATTTTGCATCCCATAAAAAAAATGGTCTACGACACATCCTAAATTGTGTTTTTTTTTTGGGGGGGGGGGGGAGTAGACAGAGCGCAGACAACTTACACCAAATTGTATCGGGAAAGAGATAAAACACAAGCAACACCGATACATCTTCCACCAGTTCCAAAACCCATACCCAGCAGGGTCAAACAACACAATTCTCCAAAACAAATGAACCAATCTCACATGGCCGCTACCCACTATTAACCCCCACCCCGCCGCCTTCCCCCTCCCCTCCCCCACCCTTACCACGAACACCACCTCCCAGCCTCTCTCCTCTCCACACCCACCACCTACCTCAACACCTCCCACCCTCTCCCTCCCAATGTGCACCACCTACCTCAACACCTCCCACCCTCTCCCTCCCAATGTGCACCACCTACCTCAACACCTCCCACCCTCTCCCTCCCCATGTGCGCCACCGCCCACCCTCTCCCTCCCCATGTGCGCCACCTACCAGCCTTCGCCTGTCTGCTGGAAGACTCGATCGTCTCGATGAGCGTCTTGACGCACAGTTTGCTGTCCTGTCGCGTCATGAGGCCAGGCCGGCCCTGGCGTCCATCGGCTGGCGACTGGACCGTTCGCAGCGGGCGGCGTTCGGTAGTCGGCGACGGGGGCCCGGCGGGCGCCGGAGGGGTGGCCGGCACCGCCGCCGCCCTCGCCTTCTCCAGGTCCGTGCTGAGCGTGTTGACCCGCTCCCGCAGTCGGTGGTTGTCCAGCGCCATCTTCTCGACGTGCTCCTGCGCCTCCGTCTGCGGCAGGAAGGGAGGCATGTGAGAAGGCGAGAGAAGGGACGGTTGGAATACTTATATACGTCTTAAGTGCACTTATATACGTCTTAAGTGCAGAGGGGACGCGTGTGAAGCGAGAGAAGGGACGGATAAAACGCAGGGAGTGAGCGGTCGTTGAGAGAGGGGGGGGCAGAAGAGAAGCACATGAGGCGAGAGGAACGGCGGAGAGGACATCAACAGACATTAAGGCCACCGAGGATGTCATGGACATCAACAGAGATACAGACAATAGACAGTGCGACGGTCGTCGGAAGATCATGGTATCAAACAAGTCAGCTGATGACTCGATAATGCGATGATGATAATGGTGGTGATGATGATGATGATGATGGTGATTGAGGTTTACGGGCGCACGGACTACTAAGTCATACGGCGTCCATTACGCGATAATGTGAAGCTGATACGGAAGAAAACGCATAGACCTTTACAATCGGGGTGGGGGTGGGGGGCAATAGACAATCAAATATGGAACCAGGAGTTCCTTCCATATTGTATTCAGGTCCCACAGTTCCTAACCATACCAGAGAGCTAATCATACTATTGCCCAGTCACGTGACCGATCACGTGCTATCCCACCCTACCCCACGACAGATGTATCGAGCAAAGTCTAATCACCAAAGCCCGACCTATTCCATCCGGCAGTCACGTGACCGATCGCGGGGCCCTACCCCCGCGACAGGTGTATCGAGCAGTCTAATCACCAGAGCCCGACCTATTCCATCCGGAGCAATCATACGCCAGGGCTTACCAATATCGCGTTCTGATCATGCGAAGAGCGGCGCCTTATTACCATCGGGATACCGATACTCAATAGCTGCCCATAACCTCCCCGTCTCGTAGCTGACTTCCGAGATTGACCGCCAAGCTGTGATCTTCAGCGAGCGGCGGCTATCTGTTTCGACGATGGCTAGACATCAAGGCCACAGAAGACCAAATCAGAAGACCTATGAGTGCCGAGAAGATATACTCATGACCCAGCACTCAGCAGTCTTCGATATGGCAATGATTTAGTTCATGGTGCAATTATCGCTCAAATACCACCACAAGTAATATAAGTAACCACACTGATCATAGATCGAGGCTATTGTCACTTTTTTGTGCAAATTAAAGGATCGAATGCAGCAGGTAGTTTAGTAACAACTATCACATGCGATCCAAGGGGCGTGATATTATAGAGTTCAGTGGGCGTGAGAGACAGCGACAGTAGGCCACGGGTCAGTCCCACCGGGGGTCGGACGCCGGGGAAACCACCCGCCAACCGCGGCACCCTCATGGCTACCCCATGGCTTCATCTCAGCAGTGTGTCCAGTGTCCAGTTCGGTGTTTCCGATGTTTCCAGAGCACGCCTGTGTCAATCCGCCAGCCGTCCCGTCAGCCGTCCCGCCAACGCGAGCGGCCGACGGCACCGCTGATCAACTGACTCGGCTCGGACGCGACTCGGAATAAAGATGAGACTCGGCTCGCTCCGAGACGGGCTTGAGGCGGGCTCGACGCGAGCTCGAGGCGAGGTCGACGCGAGCTCGAGGCGAGGTCGACGCGAGCTTGAGGCGAGGTCGACGCGAGCTCGAGGCGAGGTCGACGCGAGCTCGAGGCGAGGTCGACGCGAGCTCGGGTGGGGTCGACGCGAGCTCGAGGCGAGGTAGACGCGAGCTCGGGTGGGGTCGACGCGAGCTCGGGTGGGGTCGACGCGAGCTTGAGGCGAGGTCGACGCGAGCTCGAGGCGAGGTCGACGCGAGCTCGAGGCGGGGTCGACGCGAGCTCGGGTGGGGTCGACGAGAGCTCCGGTGGGGTCGACGGGAGCTCGGGTGGGGTCGACGGGAGCTCGGGTGGGGTCGACGGAGCTCGGGTGGGGTCGACGCGAGCTTGAGGTGGGGCCGAGGCGACACGGAGCGAGACTGCCTATGGTGGCCACAGCAGCCGACACACACACAAACGTGACATCCAGCCAGACCTCTCGGTAGGGCTGTGTCATGTATCATGTGTCAAATGGCGCAAACGAACTCTGAATGAAATATTGGGCGATTCGCCTGGACTGCTTTCTTTTCGTTATTTAAAGAAGCGTATTCACGTTGAAAATAAAAGGTTGCTACGAACTCTTTTGTCACAAGTCGACTAAATCGTCCCAAAAATAAAAAAAACTAAGATCATTCAATCCATACGACAAAACAATATCGTCGATATTTTCTTTTCGAGTTTATATAACATCAGAGTGAGTTCATACATTATGTATTCATACGGAACTAGAACCAAAGTTCAAGGTTATGCATGGGCAAATTAGCATTCCTTGAGACCATTTTTCAACATGACAGCTTTGGACCTACTTTACAGTATCAAATAATGTAAATTAAAATGGAATGGAACCCAGCGCCTTTCGGTAACCCAGCGCCGTTCGGGAACCCAGCGCCGTTCGGGAACCCATTCGGTAACCCCATGCCGTTCGGGAACCCAGCGCCGTTCGGGAACCCAGCGCGTTCGGTAACCCAGCGCCGTTCGGGAACCCAGCGCCGTTCGGGAACCCAGCGCGTTCGGGAACCCAGCGCCGTTCGGGAACCCAGCGCCGTTCGGGAACCCAGCGCGTTCGGTAACCCAGCGCCGTTCGGGAACCCAGCGCCGTTCGGGAACCCAGCGCCGTTCGGGAACCCAATGCCGATCGGTAACTCAGCGCCGTTCGGGAACCCAGTGCCGTTCGGGAAGGCAAAGTCGAGACTTACACACGCACTGGCCGCAAGTGAAGGAAATCAAAGTTTTGCGGTGATTAATGGTTACATTTCAAGATAAAGCGTTGCTAAGACGAAACGCCATCAGCTTGGTCGAGTAACAGACAATAACAGAGTCCGCACAGAAAATAAGAATGATCGAATTTCGATCCTGATGACCCGTCTAAAGTATTACGTGGCTTCGATACGTGACGGGCACGACCCATCTGGGACGACCAATACAGTTAAATTCAACCGCTGCATGTCCGACAGGTGGAAAACAGGGCTCCACGGCTTGTTGGCCAGCTGGAACCAAATCGTGACACAATATATAAGGCTCGCGATACAAGCGCAAGCTGAAAATCATGCATTCCTCCACGTTGTACATGCTCACGCGCGTTAATAAGTCTTCGATTATTTTATTAAACTCACCATGCACAAAACAAAGAACCTCGAATGGAATTGTTTCCGGATATAACCAACTTCAACGAGCAAGTCTGAAGCCAAGCGGCTGCAGAGTTGGCTGCGTATCTCGAATCCAGTCATGACCTTTTGCAGCCCGCCAGAGTCTGTGTGTCTGTGTGTCTGTCTGTGTGTCTGTCTGTGTGTCTGTCTGTGTGTCTGTCTGTGTGTCTGTCTGTGTGTCTGTCTGTGTGTCTGTCTGTGTGTCTGTCTGTGTGTCTGTCTGTGTGTCTGTCTGTGTGTCTGTCTGTGTGTCTGTCTGTGTGTCTGTCTGTCTGTCTGTCTGTGTGTCTGTCTGTGTGTCTGTCTGTGTGTCTGTCTGTCTGTCTGTCTGTCTGTCTGTCTGTCTGTCTGTATGTCTGTATGTCTGTCTGTCTGTCTGTCTGTCTGTCTGTCTGTCTGTCTGTCTGTCTGTCTGTCTGTCTGTCTGTCTGTCTGTCTGTCTGTCTGTCTGTCTGTCTGTCTGTCTGTCTGTCTGTCTGTCTGTCTGTCTGTCTGTGTGTCTGTCTGTCTGTCTGTCTGTCTGTCTGTCTGTCTGTCTGTCTGTCTGTCTGTCTGTCTGTCTGTCTGTCTGTCTGTCTGTGTGTCTGTGTGTCTGTCTGTGTGTCTCTGTGTGTCTCTGTGTGTCTCTGTGTGTCTCTGTGTGTCTCTGTGTGTCTCTGTGTGTCTCTGTGTGTCTCTGTGTGTCTCTGTGTGTCTCTGTGTGTCTCTGTGTGTCTCTGTGTGTCTCTGTGTGTCTCTGTGTGTCTCTGTGTGTCTCTGTGTGTCTCTGTGTGTCTCTGTGTGTCTCTGTGTGTCTCTGTGTGTCTCTGTGTGTCTCTGTGTGTCTCTGTGTGTCTCTGTGTGTCTCTGTGTGTCTCTGTGTGTCTCTGTGTGTCTCTGTGTGTCTCTGTGTGTCTCTGTGTGTCTCTGTGTGTCTCTGTGTGTCTGTGTCTTGTGTGTCGACTCAGTGTCTGTGTGTCTGTCTGTCTGTGTGTCTGTCAGTATGTGAATCGACTCAGTGTCTGAGATGATCGATCGCGAGCCAGTTCTGAGCGGCCGAGAGGTCTGTGTCCGTCACCACTGGAGTCCGACCTTCTGTCCCAGACCGTCTTCTCTGTCGCTGCCCAGGGCCGCACCCACGCGTCGCACAGGATGGTGAGGTTCTCGTCTGCCAAGGGAGGACGCCTTCCAAGGTGACAGAGACGAGCCTTCCGAACGGAGGTGGCAGCGGAGGCGGTAGCGACGAAATAATAATCAAAAAAGCGGTGCACGGGTAGCTCTCTAGTTGAGCCTATAATCTATAGTGGTGATCTCCCTCCCTTATTGGGGCTTTACGACGATGAGGCTGCTGTAGGTTAGATGCTGTTGTTTATCGTCGGGGTTTCTCGCGCTGAACCAGGCGGGGAAACCATATAACCGACAGGTCACACAACAAAACTGAGCATAGCAATGGTGAAAAGGTAGAGTTGCAAAGGATGTGCGCCAAGCGCAGTGAAGTTACAGGGAGGAGGTTGAGATGGCTTGCCGGTTTTATGGACACTGGCTTTTAGCCTTCCTGCGCGCATAAAAGCTCCTGTAGGCTATGTACACTTATTA
The DNA here is from genome assembly GCA_036785665.1 of Chirona hameri. NCBI lineage: Eukaryota > Metazoa > Arthropoda > Thecostraca > Balanomorpha > Balanidae > Chirona > Chirona hameri. The sequence continues at coordinate 45,372 of JAXIVJ010003308.1, forward strand.
AAGCGCCTGTCAAAATCCTGCCGTGATACTAAATTGGGCTTCCTTAATGCAGCAACCGCCCGCCAGGGACTGCCAACAAATCCACCAAACAACTAAAAATTGAACAGAAAGCGATGGATTGCTCACGCCTTGCATGACACAAAATGAAGGCACCAATTCTGCGAAATCCTATCACAGAGACATCGGAGTCGGCTTGGTCGAATGCTTCTCCCCGGACCTTTTCCGGTCCCGGCCGGACCTTCTCCGGTCCCGGCCGGACCTTCTCCGGTCCCGGCCGGACCCTTTACCAGGCCGGCCAGGTCGCTGCCTTCACGGTGTGGTTCTGGGCCGGTCTGCGGTGGTCCGAATTTCTGGCTGACCGTAATTGTGGCCAAAATAAACCCCCCAGGGTCATGTGTTAACGATAAATTGCCGGCAGTTTGTCACACACCAGCCACGGAAGGCTGGTCGCAGCTCGCAGCCGCCTGATGTCACCGAAGCGGACGACGTGTGGTTTGGTCAGTCACTGATCAATACTCCGACTCGGGGTCACTTTGTGAGGTACGTCCAGCGACACTAGCTCCATTCTTCCGTCTCTCCTTCCCATTACTTGTTCAACACCAGTTTTAGTTGCCTATATACCGTTCATGTACCATACTGTCTCCCATCCCCGCCTCGCCTCCCTCCCTGACATGACCCTCCTCTCACCCTGAAATTTATCCCGCCTCCCCAGCCCATCCCTTCATCCCTTCAAGGGAGGGATGGCCCGTCCCAAACATCTCCACGTCCCCAGTCTCACCCCGTTTCGCCTCCCTCTCCCACATCCACGACCCACCCCCTGTCTCATCCTGAAATCCCTTCCGGACGTCCCGTCATGTTTCACCCTGAAGTCCCTCCCTCACAACCCCGGTCCCGAAGCCCCTCCCCGCCTCTCCATCCCTCCCTTCACTTCCTGAAGCCCCGTGTCTCACCCTGAAGTCGTTGGCGACGCGGACCGACATGAGCAGGTCGGCCTGGAACTGCGCCCACTCCTCGGTGTCCTGCCGGTGTTTCTCCATCTCCTCCGCCAGGTCCGACTCCAGGCACCGTGTGTTCTCCTGAAGTTCCGTCGCCCGCTTTTGCTGCTCACTCAGATTGGCCTGCACGCCGGGACGGAAGAAACGGTGTCACATGGGGTGTGTCTCGTAGGTGTCATACAGGTGTCATTCAGACGGAACTGCTCGCCGAAACGAGACGGGACGGAAAGGAGCAGTATTATCACAAAGGGTCATCTTGTCTGAATGTCAGGTGTCATTCAGACAGGCCTGCTTGCCGAGACGGGGCAGGACAGTGTCACCGACTGTCACGTGCCACAGAGGTGTCACAGAGGTGTCATACAGATGTCACTCATACTGGTTTTCTCCTCGGGACGGCACGAGAAGGGGCGGGGCGGTGTCACACAGGTCACACAGCGGGGGGACAGCGAGGTGGGACACACACAGACAGACACAAACACAGAGGTGGTGGGCTGAGCTAGTTCCTATTCAGCGGATAACTATTGCTGCAGCTTTAGGATTTTATGTAGTTTTGGTGTTATACTGCCCTTTAAGTCGGCAGAAAAGTTCACAGATTAACAGATGTGATAAAGAAAAGAGTGAGTTTCGTCTAGTACGTAGTTGCCAATGAAGTACATTCTTCGTTCGTTCAGCGTTTCCGTTGCTCGCAACAGCTTCGTAGCAACACCATTTTCGCAATGTCGCCCATCAATAACAAGGGAAACAAATAGTTCACATTCTCGCCCAACGCTGGCCATTATTCAGCATACGTCTCCCCTGCCGAAACAATCACCACCTGCCCGCCACCTATGTTCACAGACACGTACCTTGAGTTCGCGTTTGTCTTCTAGATGGCTCTGACAGGTGGCCTCTAACTCAAGTATGGTCTGCTGCAGCTGTTCGGAGGCGGCCACCAGCGCGTTGTTCTCTTCTACCAGCTGGTCATAGCGATACTGGGCGTCACTCAGCTCCTTTTTCGCGTTATTCTTGGCCACCTGGTGAACAACGCAATGGAAGAGGAAATGTTAGTCATGTTCAGCTAGTTTATTACACCGATAGACGGTCTAACTGCCTTGTGGATGCAGTATTAAAATCAGAAACCAAAACCAAGCAATAGTCGGAACATCCTGAAAGAACACACTTTCGGGCAGTGAGGATAGGGACTGGGAAAGAAGGCGAGACCATCGGGCAGCAGAGGTGGACATTTTTTCCTCTACCGAGACTCCGAGAGGCACTGCTAGAATCAAGCGGCCAATAGTGCTCAGCATCGTTACGTCATGACATGCAGCCACGCGGGCGTTGGTTCCATCTTAAGCAATCTCAAATTGGTGAAAACTGTCCACATCGAGCTTGCAAGGTGGCAAGCCGCCATACTGTCGTCACTGCACCTCTCGAGATTTTCACATCTCAGACAAAACATTCATTGTACTTCTTCCAACTGCAGTTGCCTTGGGACTAGTTTGACGTTTGAACCGTTGCAGTGCTAAACAATGCTTCAATCTGGCTTCATTTTAGCCACTCGGCTGCAGTTTGTGCAACTGTTCAGCACTTATTGACCTAACTAACCCATTCAGAGTCACAAAGGAAAACCTCTGCGCACCAATGCGCCTCGATCGTTCAGATGAATTCATCAATCCCTAGTTAAGCCGATTGCATTTTCATCCATGGCCATTTCACACACAATGACGGAAAACATCCTCAAACGCCATTACCCAGCACCGCCGAGCCATTTCACCCAGCCCCGCCATTACCAATCAATTCACCGACCCGCATCTTCCCAGCATCGGGCCTATGTCGTGTCCGCCGCTGGCATGACACGACTTTCATCCCATCTGCATATCGCACATCGCTGTCATGACGGCGACAAAATCTGCGCATGGCAATACAACAGAACCCTACCAACGCGGCATGGTAATTGGTAACAGACTCATCCTCCGCCAGTCACTAGTATAAAGGCAAATATGATAGAGGAAAAGGTGCACCACAACGAGAGAATCTAAACTCTGCAACACATGAATCTTGCACAGGGGATTGGGCTTCTCTCAAAACCAAATAAAATTCAACTGCCCGGACTTTTCATGACGTTCCTACTACTCCGTCCCCCAGCCTCTAACCTTGTTCTCCTGCTGCAGCGTCGCCACCTGCTCCTCCAGGGTGGCCTTCTCGCACTGTGCCCGGCTGACCGTCTCCTGGAGACGTGCGGCACGTTCATCCACCCGGTTCTTCTCCTGTCGCAAGGCGTCCAGCAGCGCCTCCAGCTCAGACTTGTTATTGGCCGCTGCCGCCTGCTGCAACTCGTCAATCTGCGGAGACAGCGGACACAGCGAGCTTAGAGGGTGAGAAGGCGGACAGGACACAACACAGTTACAGGGGAGAAGGCCTGGGCACAACAAAGTCACATGGTGGAAGGCAAACAGGACACAACATGGGGAGACGTTAAGGAGGCCCGGATACAGCCTGGCCACAGGGTAGGAGGTCCGGACACAACGCGGGAACATGGTAGAAGGCCCGGACAGTTGACCTGTATCTTGTGAACCAGTAACCTGACCTCCTTACGAACCCCCAAAATCGAAATCAGGGCCCATAACACCATTTTGGAGCGTAATCTGAGAGGGCGAGGTCGCCATGCTTTGGTGATCAAGACAACGCATGGCGTATGTGTTACACCAGCAAACAGCCCCGATCAAGCAACCTATCCGAACACCGAAGACATGCGTTATCGTAGCAGCATCCGTCCTAACTTGAAGGTCACACAGGCGCACATGACGGTGATTGAGGCTTTCCGCAACACAGGCGCACATGATGACGGTGATTGAGGCTTTAGGGCGCCGCAACACAGGCGCACAGCGTCTCAGACAGCGCTTCAATACGCCCACCAACAGAACGCACGGACTGAATCCCGTGACAACCACCTTCCGCTGGTACTGAGCAAGGCCGTGTGAATCACGGGAACACAGCTCAAACCGTGACCGCCCTCGGCGAACAACGCTTCAGTCACGGAGGCTCAGCGAAAACATCCAACACTCGGGAAACGTCAAACATGGGGCCCTCGTAGTACACAGGTCTGCCGGCGGCAGACGCCGAAACACGCACGGCGGTTATAAAGGTGTACTCGTTGGTGTAATAAAGGCCAACCGATGAACAACTATCACAACCAGTTTGTGTAATAAACGTCTACGAATGAACAGCTATCCGTCAAAACGACAGGACCGATGGGCACCATTTCTATGTAACTCAGGCGGTATTGGGCGTCGAAGACAACACTGCTCAAGGGAGGCAGTGACGTCTTACAGCGAACAAAGACCTGTCCATCAAACAGGCACATTCCACTTAGTGTAGAGCAACATGTCAGTGGCAGCAGTTGGGAAACATGTGCCTAAATATACACACGATTTCCCTGGCGATGAGTAACGGGGTCTAATAGCGGACGTCCAAGGCCCAGCTCTATGACTCAGATGGTACGGGGGTCGGAACAGGGGCTGGGAGGTGGAGCGGGGGGGGGGGGGGGTACCAGACGGGAGCCCAGGTCAACAGGGGACACATCCTGGCGCTGACATTAGCCAGCCATGCCAGCTGGGGACGGGGACAGGCGCCATAATAGTTGTGTCACCGTCACGATGTGTATGTGGATCGACCCGCCGACGAGTTCATATCGAAACTTCCCGAGCACCACAGGTTCCAAAGTTTACAGGGCTTCCGATAAACCAATACCTCCAAAACCAGCACACATCACAGAGCCCGCCACCACCACCGCTATTCTTCGCCGTACCTTGCTGTTGGCTCTATCCAGGTAGCTCCACACCGCACAAAACACCACCACCACTCTCCGTCATACCAGCCTGTTGACCACCAGCCACACATAACCCACAGCCCCGCCACCACCGTCGCTTCACCCTCCCCCTCCCCCTCCTCCCCCGCCGTACCTTGCTGTTGGCGCTATCCAGGTAGCTCCACACCGCACAAAACACCACCACCACCGCCACTCTCCGTCATACCAGCCACACATAACCCACAGCCCCGCCACCACCGTCGCTTCACCCCTCCCCCGCCGTACCTTGCTGTTGGCGCTATCCAGCAGTTCCTTGACCCTATCCGTCTCGATCTGGACGTGGCTGCCCCCGCCGTACCTTGCTGTTGGCGCTGCCCAGCAGTTCCTTGACCCTATCCGTCTCGATCTGGACGTGGCTGCCCCCGCCGTACCTTGCTGTTGGCGCTGTCCAGCTGCTCCTTGACCCTATCCGTCTCGATCTGGACGTGGCTGCCCCCGCCGTACCTTGCTGTTGGCGCTATCCAGCTGTTCCTTGACCCTATCCGTCTCGATCTGGACGTGGCTGCCCCCGCCGTACCTTGCTGTTGGCGCTATCCAGCAGTTCCTTGACCCTATCCGTCTCGATCTGGACGTGGCTGCCCCCGCCGTACCTTGCTGTTGGCGCTGTCCAGCAGTTCCTTGACCCTATCCGTCTCGATCTGGACGTGACTGCCCCCGCCGTACCTTGCTGTTGGCGCTGTCCAGCAGTTCCTTGACCCTATCCGTCTCGATCTGGACGTGGCTGCCCCCGCCGTACCTTGCTGTTGGCGCTATCCAGCAGTTCCTTGACCCTATCCGTCTCGATCTGGACGTGGCTGCCCCCGCCGTACCTTGCTGTTGGCGCTGTCCAGCAGTTCCTTGACCCTATCCGTCTCGATCTGGACGTGGCTGCCCCCACCGTACCTTGCTGTTGGCGCTGTCCAGCTGCTCCTTGATCCTTTCCGCCTGGATCTGGGCGTGGCTGGCCTCCTGTCGGACGTCCTGCAGCTGGCTCTCCACCTGCCGCCTCTCCGCCGTGGCCGCCTCCACGGTGGACTCGAGCAGCCGGAGCCTGTCCTGCAGTGCCGCCTTTTCTGCCTCGTGGGTGTCCTCAGCGGCCAGACGTGCATCCAGCTGCTCCTGGAGGCCGTCCAGCCGGGACTGCACCGCGTCCCGCTCCGCGTGCGCGCCCTGAGAGCATACGGGGTCACACGGGGTCAGACGGGGTTACCCGGGGTTGGCTAGGGGGTTGGTTGTCAAGCGGGGTTGGTTGGGGTCAGACAGGGTCATACGGGGTTACATGGGGGCAGACGGGGGCTCGGGGCCAGACGGGGTCTCACAGCGTCAGGTGGAGGTCAGACAGGGGTCAGAGTGGGAGCCAGACGGGGTCAGACAGGGGGAAGACGGGGGCAGACGGGGTCAGACAGGGTCAGACAGGGTCAGACAGGGTCAGACAGGGGTCAGACGGGGTCAGACAGGGGTCAGACAGGGGTCAGACAGGGGTCAGACAGGGGTCAGACAGGGGTCAGACAGGGGTCAGACAGGGGTCAGACAGGGGTCAGACAGGGGTCAGACAGGGGTCAGACAGGGGTCAGACAGGGGTCAGACAGGGGTCAGACAGGGGTCAGACAGGGGTCAGACAGGGGTCAGACAGGGGTCAGACAGGGGTCAGACAGGGGTCAGACAGGGGTCAGACAGGGGTCAGACAGGGGTCAGCCAGGGGTCAGACAGGGGTCAGCCAGGGGTCAGACAGGGGTCAGACAGGGGTCAGACAGGGGTCAGACAGGGGTCAGACAGGGGTCAGACAGGGGTCAGACAGGGGTCAGACAGGGGTCAGACAGGGGTCAGACAGGGGTCAGACAGGGGTCAGACAGGGGTCAGACAGGGGTCAGACAGGGGTCAGACAGGGGTCAGACAGGGGTCAGACAGGGGTCAGACAGGGGTCAGACAGGGGTCAGACAGGGGTCAGACAGGGGTCAGCCAGGGGTCAGCCAGGGGTCAGCCAGGGGTCAGCCAGGGGTCAGCCAGGGGTCAGCCAGGGGTCAGCCAGGGGTCAGACGGGGTCAGCCAGGGGTCAGACGGGGTCAGCCAGGGGCAGAGTGGGAGTCAGACAGGAGTCAGCCAGGGGTCAGCAGCTGGGATTGGTTGTGGTCAGATGTGCCGGACCTGGTCAAACGCAATCCATTCGTTCCGTTAAAGGGATCAGACACGGAACTCCGTCGAACACTCGGGCACAATGTTTGCCGAAAGGAGCCGACCAATGATTCCCCAGCAGCGAACCTCTACTTAGAGCGAACTCGGTAAGCAACGGCATACCATAGACCACGTTTGCAAGGCCACGTGGTTTGATCAATGTCGGCCATAGTACATACAGCACAAACCGACCACTGTTATCAAAAAGAGGCCGCGCGATAACAGACTACGCAGTACGCAACTCCTCACTTAGAGCATACTCGGAGCGTCATAGTCCATAGTCCATGTCTGCAAGACCAAGTGGTATAACGACTACACACCACACGTGTTTTGATATCAGTAACCGAGGTTAATGCAGATATCAGCTCCATTCACAGTAATGCAATCATTCACCGTCGATTTAAAACCTGTTAACAACTGGGAAGTGGGAGCAGAACTGATGTTAGGATACCGAACAGAGCAAGAACAGGACAAGCAAGGGAGTTCCACATGCAGCGTATCGCTAAGGCGCTGGAAACACGATGAATAAGACTGAGGCCAACCCACGCCATAAAAAGGGCGTCTTTACTCTATGCTTCATCGACTTTCAAGTTTATATTGCCAGCAACAATGTGAGACTCCTAGCTTGCAGATAAATCGCTATATCCAGCTCCACATCGCCTGTTGCATACAGATGCCAGTCTACACCGCTCTTCACACCCACGCTGATCTGATGCACCAGCCCCGGAGTTTGATGGGAGAGGCGATCGGGCGATACTGACGGCAGTTTGCCCCGGTAAACCGCACCGAACAGGCATTATCAACCTCCGACCGCAGCCTAAACCTGACAGCCAACACGTGACTTGGCAGATTGTATCAAGGTCAAATCAGAAGACGGGCCTCAGCTGGTGATGAGGTTTACGTTCACACTGAGACACAGAAGCACAACTTTAGGGATACAACTTGCATATATAACGTATCAATGGAGTTCTGATTAATGCATATATAGTGGAGTTTTGCATCCATCCACGTTTTGACTGACAACAAAGACGATCGTGTAGGGCTCGATGCACTCGTTTTCACTGTGAACAAAGACGATCGTGTAAGGCTCGAAGCATTATCACTTTATCCCACCACCCAAATCGTGAAAAATCCGAGCACTCTGTGAAATTATCCCCGCAAACCGTTCCCGTCCATCTGCTAGCCGACCGCAGCCGACCGTGACCCGTCGCACCATCTGCCTCATCTATCTGGGGCCTATTTCTCCGGGTCGCCGCCCTCCAGCGGGTACCGCCACGGAACCGGCACCGGTACGGGCTATCTCCACTGAACCGGAGCTGACCGGTGGCGAGTGACGGACTAAGCAGCTCTCAGCATACGGACGTCAGGTATGCTGAGCAAGAGAAGTGTGGACCAAACAGCCCACGAGTCGGCTCTGCAAGGTCGCTATCGGTGTCACGGCTCCCTTTTAAAACCCAACACAAGTTCATTCTCCTATCAGGTCTCGGGCAAAATTGGACTGTCGGACAAAATTGGATAGTGTGCTTCTTTGATGGTGTTTCCTAGATGGCGTTTCAGAACAAAGCACCCAAGCGACATGACCAAGCCGTAAAACATCGCTAAATGTCTCCATCCATCGTGGCCCATCCGCCTCCCGTTCTCTCACCCCCTCCTGCCCCTCCTTCCTCCACGCACCTTGATCAGATCCTGTAGCATCATCTCTCGCTCTTGCACCTTCGGCCGGTCCGCCTCTTCTTTAATCAGCAGCTGTCGTAGCTGCTGGACCTGCTGTTTCGAGTCCTCAAGCCGCTCGGTCTGCTCGCAAAGCGACTCGAACAGCACCGCCTTCTGCTGCAGCAGCTGCTTGTTGTCGTCCTGTAGGGCGGCCAGCTGGTCCTGGAGGTCAGTCAGCTCCTGCAGCGTCGCCTGCAGCTCCTCGTTGGTGCTGTGGTGAGTCTCCTCCATCTGGGTGATCCGGTCCTGCAGAGGGGAAGAAGGGGGTCAGGTTCGTGTCGTCATGTTTGGTCAAGCCAGGTGGGTGGCGAGGCTTGTTTTCTCTACATACCAATACGTGATCAAAAAGCATATACACTATACAATTCCACGTAGACATGTAAACACATATCTTCTGAATAGCGAGATCGATGCAATGCAGAATATTCCGTGGTGTATTCAGTCCAGGTATCTTACTCCAGGAGAGGCTGGAAGCAGGACAACAGTGAATATCGCTTCACTGCTAACTTGCACTACGCTTGCCGGTCACACGGAGGCCTAGTACGGGTGCAGCGCGATGCATTGCCAAGTAGGTAGGCGACGGTTTTTACAACTTCATAAATCACAGCGCTGCCCGATACTTCGGGCGACGTTCAATCTACACGATCAGTGTGAAGCCATATAAGACTCAATGCGGTTTAGCGGCGATCACTGACGGCCCTAGCGATGCGGGTCCAGTGTTGAGTACTGGCGTGCTGCGACGCTGCCCGCGGCCGGTAGTCGGCGGGCCCCTGATTGTTAGACCGGCCCGCAGTACAGACGGGGCTGACCCCGGCGGTGACCTCTCACCGCCGCGGGCTGGGACCGCGCCCACCGCCGTAATGACTGAACTGGCTCACGAACCAATAATACAGTCACCACCGATCGTCCAGGGTGTGCAGAGGTGCTGGCAGCAGCAGCAGACAGAACAGTTCAGCAATCGCGGTAACCGCAAAACGGGCCAAATCCGCAACTCGAGACAGGTCGAATCACGACAGGTCAGGTCGGGTCAGGTCGGGCCCAAGTCAGGTCAGTGACTCGTGATTTGAAGTCGCGATGTCAAGCTACCACACAATTATCACAACAAATAATGCGGTATCGTGGGTCAGGTGTCAATGAAGGTATTTTAGAAATCTTGTCCCGGGGATCCCAAGAAGTGAAGGGAGAAAGAGCAAATGGTTGCAACATTTCGAGGAACATACCGCGAAGCAATTCGACGGCAAAATTCATTCCGTCATGAATATCACTAACAACGCTGAACAACGTTTACCAGCCACAAATCACTGACATCCAAAGAAGCTCTAATCAAATTATTCATCGCATGCCTGGCTTGCAAACGATGGCAGCGCCAGCCGCCATGCACACTTCCCACTAAACACCCATGGCTGGCACACGTTGCAGGCGGGTCAAGAGAGCGAGAGCGAGACACTATTCATCGCGTGTTTGACTTGCAAACGATGCCAGCACCCTGCACCCTTCCCGCTAAGCACCCATGGCTGGCGCGGTGCAGACGGACCAGGAGAGCGAGCGAGAGCGGGCGACCCACCTGAAGATCGGCCACGGAGAACTCTGAGATGGAGGAGCTCGACTGTTTGTCCCAGTCGGGTGTCTGCGTCAGCAGATCCTGCGACGCCGAACGGCCCAGGTCCCGGCCCTTCTCCTGAGGGGCACACACAGACACAGTGATACAGGAACACGGTAGCACACCAGGTGATCGAGGATAATACAGAATCCGTGCCAGACACCACGGCTCAACGGAGATTCCAATACCAGCCAACGTATCTTTCCGGACATGCAGTAAAAACGAGCACGATTTATCTAACGAACAGTATGAAACCAAACTGTACCAACTGTATGTAACGAACAGTATGAAACTGCCTAATGTTGTACACATTTTATCGCTTACCATACTCCTACCGAAACGCCATAACCTTGTGCTTGGTAGTGACCAACACAATAAAACAAAAACACGGAAATAACATATTACGGCAAAAACAACGCTACCAAAATATACTAGTTCCTCGTAACATCCTTGAACGTGCGACGTACATGACGTGCTGACGCCGAGTGTCTGTGTCCGTGCTATTGTCCCGGGTTGTTGTTTTGTTGTTGTTTTGCAGGACCAGCGAGGCGACCTAGCCGGTGAGTGTGTCCACCCATAGCGTCACGGCACTTCACGAAACACGACACCCGACCCCCTCACAGTGCACGCCACTGACTTTGGACAACCGCCTTCAGTGGCCAGTCGCTGCACACGTGTGCCGACGTCGAGCATCGTCATCCAGCATCCAACAGCATCGGCTTTGTACCGCTGACCAATACGCCATACGGTACACGGAACATCCATTTAGTGGTTCTGACATAAACCAGAGTATGGGTCATCATGCGAGGGCTAAATAACCCACCGGGTACGAAGTCTCAACAACCCACTCTGCCGGTGGGTCAGTTCCCTCCCTCTGCTACCCGATTTGTGCTCGGCGGAATCAACGGCCTTGGCTTACTCCCGTCTTGGCCTCAACCCGTCGCCTCCCGTTAAAGGGAATAGTTCACCTTTAACATGGGGTTTTGGACTGAGATAGCAGATTTGTAGAGCAGATCTAAAAATGGGTTGTGGTGAAAGAATTACCTCCCACATTAAGTAATTTCGACACAGGACTAGTGGGCCCGGTTTCATGTCTGCTGTTCCGGACCACGATCGGGACATGAACGCTCGCCGCCAGAGGCAGGCACACTCTCTGGCACGTAGTCTCTGATTACGACGCCTGGTTAATACCCGCTCAGCCGCCCGGGCGGCGCGGCGGCCCCTTGTCAGAGACTGTATTTGGCGTCAGGCGGAGCCAGAACGCCAGCTGCTGCGTACGATTTCTCGTGAAATGCAAAGAGAAACTTGCCCTTCTTTCTCCACATATATCCATCAGTTGTCCAAACGAAAGTCATATTCGTAGTTTTGAGCTCAAGATGCACCGTATGGTTGAATTTCAAGACAACTTTCAAGGTGACCTATTCCCTTTAACGGGCGGGATCCATGCTGTCCCGTGCTTCAGCTGATATGCAAATTTGGTAGATAGACTACGCACCTTCCGAACTCTAGAACTTACGTAATCTATATAACTATATATAATGTAACGTGGCACTTAATTACATCTAATAACTATATACCCAGTGTATAATCTAGGTACGTTCTAGGGTCCAGAATATGACTCGTTCATGCACAAAACTTGCATCTCAGCTGAAGTCGGTGGCAGCAGCGAGCCCCGATCGTTATCTGGACCCGAAGGGCTGAGGCCGGGACGGGGGTAAGTCAATCCCGTTGATTCCACCAAGCACAAGTCTGTAATCTTATTTCCCTTCTTCCTCTGGCATGCGATGGTATCCTCGTCATTTCCCTCCTTCTACCATCCGATGATATCTCCTCCCCCCCGCCACCTGGCGGTGTCTGTTAATTCCCTCCCTCTACCGCCCCACAGTATCTCTTACTTCCCTCCCTTCATGAGACGCCACCGCTAGCCAGTGCACGTAGCTCAGCCTGACTTGTGACACCACCTGCCGGCACACACCGCCGTCCCTCTCCCCTCCCCTCCCTCCCCTCCCTCCCCTCCCTCCCCTCCCTCCCCTCCCTCCCCTCCCTCCCCTCCCTCCCCTCCCTCCCCTCCCTCCCCTCCTCACACAACAGCACCAGCAAAAACCGACTGCGTCACGCGGCCCAACAGAGCCGGGCGACCACCAGCGCCAGCGCCCAGGATACACCCGAGCCAGGCGCGACCATGGCACGGACCTGCGTCACTCTATGGCGCAAGTACCTTGCAATGGGAAGTGGGAGTATGCGCAGATGTCTACCCCAAATCTCCACCCAATGCGCGTGATAAATTCCACAACGACTGCAACCTGCTGCAACCTAAGGTCGATACCTGCTGCAACCTAAGGTCGATACTTCCTCAGAAAAGTTAGGTCCCTGACGCTCTAGCAAAAAAGACCTCCCAAGCATTCTACCACTGACCCGCCGACGCCGCCGAAAGCAGCCGCCTAATCACGTGCGTGTTTATAATAAGTCTCGCATCACTGACAGTGTATGAGCGGCGTCCTGGGTCAGCTCGCACAGTCCGTGCACCGGCCATGACGACACGATACGGCCAGGCCTGAACTGGGTGCGGCGTTAACGAGTCCGACACCGACCGCGTGCCGGGTCACCGCCGGTGTTTATCGGAATAGAGCCGATAGAGCCGAGCGCAATGGCAGGGGCCATGACGGCGGGCAGACGGAGAGTCGGTGATATGACGCAGGACTCGAGAGAACGCGGCAGTCACGCTGCTGCGTCGCCGGTGTCCGTGTTCCCGGCGGGTCTCGTGTGCCCGCACAAGGATGGCTTTGAAACTCTCCCGACCGCCCGCCATGCCAGTCCTGAACCCCTCCAACAGCGACTCACATCCACTGCGACTGAGTCGCCTCCCCCCTGATCCCTCTCCACCCCTCCCGGCTCCCAGCGACTCACACCCCCTGATCCTCTCCACCCCTCCCAGCGACTCACACCTCCTGATCCCTCTCCATCCCTCCCAGCGACTCACACCCCCTGATCCCTCTCCATCCCTCCCAGCGACTCACACCCCCTGATCCCTCTCCGCCCCTCCCAGCGACTCACACCCCCTGATCCCTCTCCATCCCTCCCAGCGACTCACATCCCCTGATCCCTCTCCATCCCTCCCAGCGACTCGCACCCCCTGATCCCTCTCCGCCCCTCCCAGCGACTCACACCCCCTGATGCCTCTCCACCCCTCCCAGCGACTCACATCCCCTGATCCCTCTCCATCCCTCCCAGCGACTCACACCCCCTGATCCCTCTCCGCCCCTCCCAGCGACTCACATCCCCTGATGCCTCTCCACCCCTCCCAGCGACTCACATCCCCTGATCCCTCTCCACCCCTCCCAGCGACTCACATCCCCTAATCCCTCTCCACCCCTCCCAGCGACTCACATCCCCTGATCCCTCTCCACCCCTCCCAGCGACTCACATCCCCTAATCTCTCTCCACCCCTCCCATTGACTCGCATCCCCTGATCCCTCTCCACCCCTCCCAGCGACTCACATCCCCTAATCCCTCTCCACCCCTCCCGGCTCCCAGCGACTCACATCGCCTGTGATGGAGGCTGGCGCTGAACAGCAGCAGCGCAGCTCGTGGTCCCTCAACAGCTGTTTTTCCGCGTCGCTGATGGGCGCCCCTGCTGCCGGCGGCTGCTGCTGCTGCTTATGCAGACGGCTGCGCAGCGCTGCGTTCTCGGCGCGCAGCAGCTGCAGCTGCTCAGCCAGCTGCGGCGCAGCCGGGTCGGCCGCAGCGGGCGGGCCGCCCCCGCCGCCGGGCGGGCCGTCTGCCGCAGGCAGTACCTGGTCCTGAGGGCAGACGGACAGACAAACGGTCAGACACAGTCAGAGGACAGGGTCCTGGCGAGACAGACATACAGGTAGACAGACAGACAAACGGTCAGACACAGCCAGAGGACAGGAACCTGGCGAGACAGACATACAGGTAGACAGACAGACGGCCAGTGGATCGAGTTGGTCGTGGGACGTAACGTTAGGAGTTACAACATGAGAAGCACAAAGTTCATATCATATGTGACAGTACGATGTGAAAACGTTGAAAACTGAAAGCATTCCAGGTAAATAAATTCGAAGATCTACAGTTTATGCCGGTCATGCAGTCAACCATTCGGGTCCTGATTACGACCTCGGTCTACCGCCACCTATATTTCAAATGAGATGCAAGTTCGGTACACAGGTTAGGTATGCTGCGGATATATACCATCTTAACGACAGTCGTATCTTTCTAAGAAAGCTTGCTGGCCCTACCCTCACTTCTCAACAAGGCCGTGCATGTTTGTGGGAAGGCGGGTCAATGGGTTCACCCGTCACAAATCTACCCAGCACACCGCCCGACTGGGTCGGAAACCCCCCCCCCCCCCCCTCCCCCCATCATCACCAGTCACCCTCCTGTAAGCATCACGCTACACACCGGGACGATCGTGCCGAGGCTGACTCACCGCCGTCCACTCCCCACCCGCCATATAAGGCCCAGCTACACCACGCCACGCCACGCCACGCCACGCCACGCCGCGCCACGCCACGCCACGCCACGCCCCGCCACGCCACGCCACGCCACGCCACGCCACGCCACACCACGCCACGCCACGCCACGCCACGCCAAGCCACGCCACGCCACGCCGCGCCACGCCACGCCACGCCACGCCGCGCCACGCCGCGCCACGCCGCGCCACGCCACGCCACGCCGCGCCACGCCAGCCATATCACCGGCTCCTTCTAGTGTCGTCCAGTGGCTTCCACGGCTCACCAACAGACCACATTAGGCCGGGGCGGACCGGACAAGTCACGAACCACGCCTCCGTCGCACCAGAAATAGGACGGGACAGAGACAAGAAGCAGAAACTGCGTCGCAGACCGGCCTGAGGTGTGGCTATCAGTCGCTGTTGTGTCGCGCCACCTCCAGTCCAGGTTGTTTACGGGTGATGATATCTTCACTGCTCGCACGCACGGTACAACGCCCGCTGGTCTGTCTACATGTTAACCATCTATGCGCTGGCGACGGTCGGTGGTAGGTGGGAGAAACAGACACCACCTACCATCGCCAAGTGGCCGGCGGAGCCCGCGTGTCAATATTAGTGGTCAGCACATAGGAGTAGGAACAGGGGGGACAGGGGAGTCATGGCCCACTCACTTTTTCGTCATTTTATTTTATGTATTTTTGCTTGACGAGGAAAATTTGAGATAGCAAATGGTTCACCAACGCGAGAAAAGCACAGCACTGCATTTTTGTGCATAGGGTGGGTTAGTTTCTCTCAAGAAGAGATACAAGTTTCACTGCCCCCCCCCCTTCACTTTTAATGACGTTCCTACGTCCCTGGTGGTCAGTATCGCTCATATCACCAGCAGGGGGCACCTGTGGTACGGGAGATGTTGGTTAATTGGGGTTTTAGGGCGAGCCGACTCCTCAGGTCATTGTGCGCCCATGGCACCAGAGACGATGTAAACAGCAGAGGGCCAAGGCTCATCCGTGGGGCCCAGGAACAGTCCAGGACATTTGCGCTCGATAGTCATTTACGCCTCAGACCAGGCGCCGACCCCCGCCGGTGAACTCTCCCCCCCCCCCCGAACCCTCCCCGACCGGCGCCAGCTTCCTGCTGGCCGCCCCCGCCACCGCCATACCCGCGTAACAGGTGTCCACAGATGGACACCTGTTACACAAATCAATGACTGTGGCGCCACTGAGTCCGCGGGAAAACCGGTGACTTCGCCTTTGGCCAGATTAGAACTCGGAACCCATGGACTTCGAGCCGAACGCTCTGCTCAGTTATCCATACCCCAGGAAAGAGTCTACGAGAGACTGGAAAACTCCGCCAGTAGCCAGATTCGAACCCGGAACCTATGGATTCCGAGGCAAAGCTCCACCGCCATCAACCCCAGGACGACCGAGTCTGGTGAATTGCATCAAGTTTAAGTAAAGGTAAGTTCAACGAACGCCAGATCCGAGTCAACGGTTGCTAGGCCCGCCATCTTAGCCGTGCAAGGCGTGAGCGGCGAGCCGCACGGCTGCAGCACTGCACTGCGATTGGGCTCGCAGTCCGTGACCAATATCGTGACCTGCGTGACCCGCCAGGGGCCAATCGGGTGGGAAATGGACATGACCCCATCCGCTCCTGGCGCAGGGGAATGGTAACTCCTGCTGCTGAAACCAGCACATGAACTTGCTATAAATTCCAAATATACATCAACACTTATCTTCTATCTAAGTTGTCACTCGTTACAACTTCCCACTTCCCACATTACAAGTTCCCCACTTCCCACATTACAAGTTCCCTACTTACCACAGTACAAGTTCCCCACTTCCCTCATTACAAATTCCCCACTTCTCACATTACAAGCATCACAAGTTCCCCACTTCCCACTTAATCCACTCCCCCCCCCCCCCTGGGAAAATACGCACCGATCACATTCAATCCGACACAGTAATTAACTAATTGCGTTCACCGTCGGTGTCGCTGTGCCCTTGCAACCGTCGTGCGCCATTCATTAGCGCCAGACAATCATTACGCCTCAGACCAGGCGCCGACCCCCGACAGTGAACTCCGTCACCCTCCCCGACCGGCGCCAGCTTCCTGCTGCCGCCCCTGCCCCCGCCAAACACCCTCTGCCGCCCTCCCAGCCGCCGTCACATCGCTGCAATGCAGACAGGTCCCCTGCACTCCCCTTGCAGACCTCGTCAACCCCATAAAGACTAGTGTGGAGCCTCATCAATACCGAACGACGACGTAACGCGAAGGCGAAGGCGACGACGGCGGCGGAGGGAGGGGGAGGGGGCGGCGGTGTCGGCGGTAGCGGTGTCGGCGGCGGCGAACAAATTTCGTCGCCCCACGCCAAGGCCACGTGAATCAACACCCACGGCTGGAGTCCGCAGAGAAAGAGAAGAGCCAACGCCGTTTGCTACTTCAGCGCCCCGTCTGCCCGATTCTTCAGCGCCGATCGCGGCTAGTTCTCTTTCGGCTCTCACTGAGCTCATAATCGGCGAGCTGCGAGCACCGGCTGACCGTGGCACAGGGAAAACACAGCCAGCCTCAACCAGCCCCAACAGTTATCATAGAGGAGCACCGCACTACTGATGTACCACTAGTCAAATATAATAAATATCACAGAGATAAAACATCAGAGAACAAGTTAAGTAGAGATATCAGCTAAAGAGAAGTCGCGTTGTTCCAAACAGAAGTTCCTACTTCCCGCTGACCAGACTGCGCGCTCCTCGCCATTTCGCTTTCAGCGCTCACAGCACAGCACACTTTCAGCGCTCACAGCAGTGTTGACCGTACTGCACTGTAGCCTCGGGGAGAGCAGCTCGGGCCGCCGTCCCGGGCCGGGCAGCAGGCGGTAGTCTTTGTAGTCGTGACCACCGGCCCTGAATGACCCTAGCCGGGCCGCATAGGACGCGCACGGCTCACTGTCCGGCTGTCCACGGCCCGAGCTCCGTCCCGTCTAACGTTCCGCAGAGCGCATCAGCGACGGAGGCGGGCGGACATGTTTACATTCAGCGCTTCGGCCCTTCTAAGTTCTAACGTTATCGGCCACGTCCAACGTAGCGGGTATGTCTCACGAAGTGAAAATAAGCACATAAATAAACGTTACGTGGAAGTCACCAGTGCAGTGGTGGCATTGAGGTTTCCCGACGATGCGACTGCTGTCATGTATCGTCGGACCTCTCACGCCCACCCAAGCAGGGGGACCGAATGACCGACCCAAGCAGGGGGACCGAATGACCGACCCAAGCCGGGGGACCGAATGACCGACCCAAGCCGGGGGACCGAATGACCGACCCAATCAGGGGGACCGAATGACCGACCCAAGCAGGGGGACCGAATGACCAAAGCAGGTGGACCGAATGACCGACCCAAGCCGGGGGACCGAATGACCGACCCAAGCCGGGGGACCGAATGACCGACCCAAGCAGGGGGACCGAATGACCGACCCAAGCAGGGGGACCGAATGGCCTCGCCCGTAGCCAGACTCGAGCCCGGAACCCATTAATTCGGCACGCGTGACACCGGCGAGCGTACTGTCCGGTGTCCAGTTCTCCACGCTTCGCGGATCGCACTGGATGATCAAAGTGAGGCGCACGAGGGAGGAGGGCTGACTGGTTCGGGCGCACGAGGGAGGCGGGCTGGCTGGTTCGGGCGCACGAGGGAGGAGGGCTGGCTGGTTCGTTCACGCACGACGCTGCACCGATGTAGTACGATCAGTATGGCTGGCCAGACTGCCGAGTGTGGCGGGCCAGTGGGGGCATCAGCGGTCACGAGAGGAGAGGAGACGACAGGATAAAAGAAGGAGAGAGAGAGAGAAGACAAAAGGAGGGAGAAGAGAAAAGACAGCGAAATTTAGAGAAAAACGGAGAGAGAAGAGAAAAGGACAGAGATCAGGAGAGAATAAGAGGGAAGTCGAAAAAGAAGAGATGAGAGGGTGGAAAGCAAAGAGTAGTCATGAAACAGACGACGCAAGCAGGCACAAAGCTTCGAACCACTACATTGACGTGATAGAACTAGCCATACCATATTAAGCCAAGTAGTCACCGATCACTTATCATCCTACCAAGAACGGGTGAGTCGTCGCTGAAGTACGCTCGCATTTCTCCGTACCCGCTCATCGCTGCGGCCTCGGGTGTGTCACAGTTCGGATTCTACGGGCCGCAAGGTGGCGATTAAAGCAGAGTCCAATATGCATGCAACGCACCGGCCGCAAACCAAACCCACCAGCCTCGGACGTGAATATTCAGCAGGTGTACCCGGTACACTGGTACGGCACACATATGCAACGGGCATCACAGCTCGTGTACCGCCAGTGGTGGTGGGGCAGTGGGGCAGCGAAGGTGGCGGTGGCGGTGGCGGTGGCGGTGGCGGTGGCGGTGGCGGTGGCGGTGGCGGTGGCGGTGGCGGTGGCGGTGACGGTGACGGTGACGGTGACGGTGACGGTGACGGTGACGGTGACGGTGGCTAAGGGCACTGGGGGTTGCCAGAGACGGTGTGGCAATGGCTAGCAGTGACGGTGGGACGGTGGGACGGTGGGGCGGTAGGGCGGTAGGACGGTAGGGCAGTGGGGCGGTGTGGCGGTGGGGCGGTGGGGCGGGGGCGGCGGTGGGGCGGTGTGGCGGCGGTAGGGCGGTAGGGCGGTAGGGCGGTGGGGCAGTGGGGCGGTAGGGCGGGGCGGCGGCTAGACCGGATCCGACCCGGCTACCTATGCCACCTCACGTCCGTCCGAAACCCGAGCACGGACAAAGGTCAGTAGGTAGCCGGGACCCGGCCGGCAGCAATGGCCAGGACAAAGGTCAGTAGGTAGCCGGGACCCGGCCGGCAGTAGGTAGCCGGGACCCGGCCGGCAGCAAGGGCCAGAGTGGGTCACAACTCACAGAGAGTCCGGCCGCCGACACCCTGTTACGTCTCTCTCCCCCTTCCCCTATTCTCCCTCACTCTCCTTCCTGTTCTCTATCTCCCCTCTCCCTGCTCTCTTCCTCTTCTCTCCTCTTCTCTTCTCTCCTCCTCTCTCCCTCACTCTCCTTCCTGCTCTCTATCTCCCTCTCTCTTCCCACACCGGACGTGGGGGCAAGCGCGGCACCAAGAGGTGAACAAATCTTCGCCCACCCGCTCATTTGCCCTGAGAGCATGCCAGGCAGACCGCGCCGTCGCTGCTTCTGCAATCGACCTACATCCCACCCATCTCTCTTCACACTCCACGCGTCAGACAGGTCACCTGATAACACCCTCCCCCCCCCCCCCCCCCCCCGAGAGGCGTCATCGCCCTCACATCTCTCCGTCCGCGTCGCGTCGGCAGACACCGACAGAGAAGCAGACAGCAGACAGAGAAGCAGACAGCAGACTGAGAAGCAGACGGCAGACAGAGAAGCAGACAGAGGAGCAGACCGCAGACTGAGAAGCAGACAGAGGAGCAGACAGCAGACAGCAGACAGCAGACAGCAGACAGCAGACAGCAGACAGCAGACAGCAGACTGAGAAGCAGACGGCAGACAGAGAAGCAGACAGAGGAGCAGACCGCAGACTGAGAAGCAGACAGAGGAGCAGACAGCAGACAGCAGACTGAGAAGCAGACGGCAGCCAGAGAAGCAGACAAGAGGAGCAGACCGCAGACTGAGAAGCAGACAGAGGAGCAGACAGCAGACAGCAGACTGAGAAGCAGACGGCAGACAGAGAAACAGACATCAGATTGAGAAGCCGACACCAGACACCCACTGCACGCGCTGCGCGCTGCCGCCGAGCCGTGGCATGGTGGAACAGTCATCATCATCATCAGATGGCACCGTCCGCGCAGGAGACACGGACCAGGCGGGCCCGGCTATCCGAGCGACGACACGCAGCTGTGCGTTGTTTCCGGTAGATCAGACCTCTCGCAGCCAGCCCCGCAGTCAGCCCCCGTCAGGTGCCCGCCTCCCTCCAATGCCGCCGTGCCTGGGCTCAGCGTAACCAGATACCCGACCTGCGCGGCCGTGCCGCTGCCCTGCTGCACGGCCGTGGCCATAACGGCGTAGCGTGGTGCGGTGCGGTGTGACGCGGCGGGCGGCGGGCGGCGGGCGGCGGGCGGCGGGCGGCGCAGGGTTCAGATCCCGGCCGAGTCACGGTGGCCGCCCATGGCCGCGCGGCGCGCCGCTCCGTGCCGCGTCATGACTGCCGAGTCCGTCCGTCAACTGGCCAGTCGTGTTCACTGTCCACCCAGAACCAGACCAGGTCACACAGACCAGGCTCAAACCAGGCCCAGCCACAGAGCCAGACCAGGCCCAGATCAGACCACACAGATCAGACCCAGGCCCAGACCAGGCCCAGACCAGTCCCAGACCAGTCCCAGACCAGTCCCAGACCAGTCCCAGACCAGTCCCAGACCAGTCCCAGACCAGTCCCAGACCAGGACCAGACCAGGACCAGACCAGGACCAGACCAGGACCAGACCAGGACCAGACCAGGACCAGACCAGGACCAGGACCAGACCAGGCCACACATACTATAGAACCGACCGGGACCCCCGGGCCGCGACACCAGACCGTCTGGCATACTTGGCAAACGGCCGTGCCTATCGCGACAAATCACCGCAACTATCCGTCACATGAAGCACACACACACACACACCTCAGATAGTCAAGTGTTAACACATCACGTCGCCATCACAACTCGTATCACTGCACCAATTTAGGTACCTCCCTGACGCCGGGGACGGTTCTCGAGGTGAGGCCGTCGCCGGCTGCACGATCGGCAAACAATGATGCAACTGGCGGTAAATCAGCATGGACTGCCGTGCCCGTGCCGGCAGGCCGACAGCACACCTGATCTGGCCGCTAAATAACGTGCCACAGACAGGAGGACCAAGCACCTGAAGGATGTTATCCTAGCTATACCGCATCGAACCACTTGATGGTTGATGCAGCTCACGTCCTGAGAAATGACTGAATGACTGTCTCCGCTGCTGCAGCTCCAACCAGCCCCGGGCGTCACAGGCCCTGCTGCTGCAGCTCCAGCCAGCCCCGGGCGTCACAGGCCCTGCTGCTGCAGCTCCAGCCAGCCCCGGGCGTCACAAGCCCTGCTGCTGCAGCTCCAGCCAGCCCCGGGCGTCACAGGCCCTGCTGCTGCAGCTCCAGCCAGCCCCGGGCGTCACAGGCCCTGCTGCTGCAGCTCCAGCCAGCCTCGGGCGTCACGGGCTCAGCTGCTGCACCTCCAGCCCCGAGCGAGCGTCACGGGCGGCCGAGTGGGACACGGCGCTGCAGAGCGGCGTACCATCGCGGCGTACCATCGCGGCGGCCAGCGCGGCCATTCGGTGCCGGTCGTGGCCACAGAGGCCGACGGATGCAATTCACTTCCGGTGAACGTCGCCGGCCGAGCCAAGGTAAAGCAAAGCTCAGTATAACACCACGTCCCGAGAGGTCCACACTCCCGAGAGTCTGTATCCGGTCCTGAGGGGTCCACACTCCCGAGAGTCTGTATCCTGGTCCCGAGCGGTCCACACTCCCGAGAGTCTGTATCCGGTCCTGAGGGGTCCACACTCCCGAGAGTCTGTATCCGGTCCCGAGGGGTCCACACTCCCGAGAGTCTGTATCCGGTCCCGAGGGGTTCACACTCCCGAGAGTCTGTATCCGGTCCCGAGAGGTCCACACTCCCGAGAGTCTGTATCCGGTCCTGAGAGGTCCACACTCCCGAGAGTCTGTATCCGGTCCTGAGGGGTCCACACTCCCGAGAGTCTGTATCCGGTCCCGAGGGGTCCACACTCCCGAGAGTCTGTATCCGGTCCCGGGGGGTTCACACTCCCGAGAGTCTGTATCCGGTCCCGAGAGGTCCACACTCCCGAGAGTCTGTATCCGGTCCTGAGGGGTCTACACTCCCGAGAGTCTGTATCCGGTCCCGAGGGGTCCACACTCCCGAGAGTCTGTATCCGGTCCCGAGGGGTTCACACTCCCGAGAGTCTGTATCCGGTCCCGAGCGGTCCACACTCCCGAGAGTCTGTATCCGGTCCTGAGGGGTCTACACTCCCGAGAGTCTGTATCCGGTCCCGAGGGGTCCACACTCCCGAGTCTGTATCCGGTCCCGAGAGGTCCACACTCCCGAGAGTCTGTATCCGGTCCTGAGGGGTCTACACTCCCGAGAGTCTGTATCCGGTCCTGAGGGGTCTACACTCCCGAGTCTGTATCCGGTCCCGAGGGGTCCACACTCCCGAGTCTGTATCCGGTCCCCAGCGGTCCACACTCCCGAGAGTCTGTATCCGATCCCGAGGGCTTCACACTCCCGAGTCTGTATCCGGTCCCCAGCGGTCCACACTCCCGAGAGTCTGTATCCGATCCCGAGGGCTTCACACTCCCGAGTCTGTATCCGATCCCGAGGGGTTCACACTCCCGAGAGTCTGTATCCGGTCCCGAGGGGTTCACACTCCCGAGAGTCTGTATCCGGTCCCGAGAGGTTCACACTCCCGAGAGTCTGTATCCGGTCCCGAGGGGTCCACACTCCCGAGAGTCTGTATTCGGTCCCGAGGGGTTCACACTCCCGAGTCCGTATCCGGTCCCGAGGGGTCCACACTCCCGAGAGTCTGTATCCGGTTCCGAGGGTTCTACACTCCCGAGAGTCTGTATCCGGTCCCGAGAGGTTCACACTCCCGAGAGTCTGTATCCGGTCCCGAGGGGTTCACACTAGATCCCGAGAACACAGCTCAGGGTAGGATACGGTCTATTTGTCCACGCCGAGGTACGATCCGTCCACCCACACCGAGGTACAACCCGTCCGTCCACACCGAGGTACGATCCGTCCGTCCACACCGAGGTACGATCCGTCCACACCGAGGTACGATCCGTCCGTCCACACCGAGGTACGATCCGTCCACGCCGAGGTACGATCCGTCCACCCACACCGAGGTACAACCCGTCCGTCCACACCGAGGTACGATCCGTCCGTCCACACCGAGGTACGATCCGTCCACACCGAGGTACGATCCGTCCGTCCACACCGAGGTACGATCCGTCCACACCGAGGTACGATCCGTCCGTCCACACCGAGGTACGATCCGTCCGTCCACACCGAGGTACGATCCGTCCGTCCACACCGAGGTACGATCCGTCCGTCCACACCGAGGTACGATCCGTCCGTCCACACCGAGGTACAACCCGTCCGTCCACACCGAGGTACGATCCGTCCACACCGAGGTACGATCCGTCCACACCGAGGTACGATCCGTCCGTGCTTACCCGGCTGTGATGAGCCTTGTGCAGGGAGGAATTGATCCAGGAGGGAATCCACCGAGTGCCGCATACCGATCACGACCGGGGACGTCCCCAAAGCAGCGCAGCGATCTCCACCCGGGGCGGGGCGGACGGGGTGATACACATCCCTCGTCACCACCGCCACCGTGGACAGCCCCCTGCACTGGAACCCACAGATCATGGCGAAACCCCACCGGACGCGGACCAGAGTCGTAGCAGCCATTCCAGCAGGCCCGCTGCTGAGAACACCGCCGACCGCTGGTTCAATGGCCATCCCGGGAAAATCGGATGCCGATGCAGAACTATAAACAAACCACGGACGTGCCCCGAACTCCCCCGGGGACACGATCCGCCGAATCGCGGTCTGGAGCTGACAGACTGGTCTGGTTATGGTACGGTACCCGGCACTGTACGGTACGGTACCCGGCACTGTACGGTACGGTACGGTACGGTACCCGGTACCCGGTACCCGGTACCCGGTACCCGGTACCGGGTACCGGGCACCGTACGGTACGGTACGGTACGGTAGACACCCGTCCCTCCGGAAGAGAGAGGGGGAGGTAGATGTCCGAACCGGACAACCTTTTGCTTTCCATTTAATTCCGTTCTGTTAATTCTTGGTTCCACTCCAGTCCGTTTAATCATGTATCATTTATTTTTCAATTCCATTCCGTCTCATTTAGAGGTAGAGGTCTCAATAACTTGGTCCGTTTCATTCCGCTCCATTAACAACATCGAGAAACGTGCTCCGTTTAATTCCGTTTCCATTCCGTATGATAATTTAACGTACATTTCCATTCCATTCCGATCTCTAGACGGAGGGTCGTCTCGGGTAGGACAGCAACTGTCTCCTCCGGAGATTTATCAGGTCGGTAAACAACTCACTAATCCGTCGCCACAATCGGCGCGTGTCCCGGCCGCGACCGCCGCATGCGCGGCGCCAGAGCGGCACGGCAGCATCGAGGACACAGGACCGAGGGCGGCAGGTTCCGAGGGTGGGATGGGGTGGGATGGGGTGGGGTGGGGTGGGGTGGGATGGGATGGGATGGGATGGGATGGGATGGGATGGGATGGGATGGGATGGGATGGGATGGGATGGGATGGGATGCCGAACGGGCCGGGACTGGGGGAACTTGATGGCATGACGATGAGACATGGTACGAGACCAGAGGCGAAAAAGGATCATGTCAATGATCATTTGGCGCCCATAAGCTGGAGCAATGAATATCATCGGTAAAGCCTCCATCACACCAAACTGCACTGGCGCTGAAAGTATTTTAGCCAACAATCATTTACTTTACCCGTTGCGGGTTCAGGACATACCACCCTTCTGGCAGAGCTAGTCAATATAATCGTCACAGCAAAACTACCATCCCATATCCCAGCACGCCATCTGATCAAATACCCCCACAAATCACGACCACCAGAACATACGCAAGCGCCGTGCGCCAAAGTAGAGTAACCCCACCGAAGCAAACTCGACCCCCCCCCCCCCCCCCCACCACAACAAACACGCGGATCCCCATCCTCCCATATCCACGCACCTCTCTGGACAGCGACGACACCCAGCCGCCCATGCTGGCAGCACGTGATCGGTCCTCCGACCGGCGTCCCGTCCACCGTCCACCGCGGGCCGAGACCACGTCAGCACTGGTGCAGTGGTGGCGCCGGCCGGTCCCGGCCACTCACGCCGCAGCCCGGCAGACAGGGGACGGTCCGCCGCCCCCACACCGACGACGGCCGCGCCCCCTCCCACCCGCGCATAGATGTCGCTGCCATCGGCCGGGCGGAGAAAGAATAGGTGGCGCCACGGGCGGATAGACTGCTGTCGTGTGGGCGGCTAAGAGGGGTCAGGAATGGGAATGTTGTGGCTGATCCACGCTCGGTTCATTCCGGCTATAAGTTACGGTGGAAGCATTGCAATTACGATGCAGAAAATGGAATGAAATTATTTCAATGAGGATAATTGTTGTCATTCATCAAGCACTTAGCCTCAATATGTGTCGGAATGACCTGGCAATAATGCAGGTGACCAGTTGTGTTAAAAATGAGCCCTAAAATAGAACCGGAGCAGCAAACAAGCTTCGCATCCATACCCAGCCACTGTGGTAACCAACTGTGGTACCATAAGTCGCATCGAAGCTCTTTCCTTTAAAATTAAACCCGTGTTTTGCGGGGTTAGCGGGACAGAAAATGCCAAACATTGCGCCTCAACAACGCAGTATAACTCCTACGAACGTACCAGACACCCACCTAACAAGCTAACATATCAACCACAGCCTCTCCGAAATCTACACCCTTTTCCGACTACGGACTAACCTCAGGGACTGATACACAAAATCGCCGGGAGACAGCCGGCTCGCGTCCCTGCACAACATTACCACACGCCGGCGGTCATTCTCACGTGCAGACGGGCGTGACGGGCGTGACGGGCGTGCACGTGCGGCCCAATGTCGCGTCGCGGCCGAGACGGCGGCGGCGGCGGCGGGTCGGCGGCCGCGTCTTCCCAGCTCGCCCCGCGCGGGTTCACCCGTCAGACAGGTTTGAACGCCAGCTGGCGTCACTATCGCCGCATCACGGCAGGGGGGGGGGCACACAACAGCCACGCGTCGTCCACGTCCGTCACGTCTCCACGCCCCGGCACGTCTTCCTCCAGCGTGGGCAGTGAGATGTGGTACAGAACACCTGACCGGAGAGTCGAGGGTTCGAGCGGCCGAGTCTGGCCGCTAGTTTCACGCTTTGCCGTCGGATCCGGCGTGGGACCGAAGCGCTTCTCTTCGTATCATACATAGAGAGTACGCCCGGACATAAGAGAGTACGCCAGGACGGGCCCGTGCGAACAAGAGGACTGGCCCGAAAAGGCCACATCGTTCTTCATTAATCCACACAAGGCAGATAATCGAATATTCCACAAAGACCACTGCACCACTGAAAGTCCACACATGCTACCGTGCACATTGCAACAGCAACAACCAGCCTCCCATCCTCTACATCCACCCCGCCCGCTCCGCTCCGGCCTAACGGACACCGGCCGGTCGGCCAAGCGGGGCGGATGGGCGGCGATCCCAGACGGGCAGTCTGCCGGCCGCCACCACTGAGCGGCCGACTCAAACGGTGTCACGCGCTGCACGCCTCAGTCGCCGCCGCCGCGGCCCGCCGCCGCCGCCGCCCGCCGCGGCCCGCCGCCGCCAACAGCCGCCCGCCCGCCGCCACCAGCCGCCCGATGCCGGCTCTAAAGCGCAGTCGAGCGCGGAGAGTCGAGACTGGGTCTGACTGGGTCCGACTGGGTCGGAGCCGGACCGGAGCCGGGCCGGTCACGGAGATTTGGTGGAGGGCATACAGCGTGATAGAGCTCCATGGGGATATGTTGGGGGGGGGGGGGGGAGAGCGGCCAACGATGCTGCCGGCTGCCGTGCGGCGGTGTTTTAGGGTTTTACGGGCCCTGAAACTGCTGCAATTGTAAGCCGCACCAGGTGCCGTCCAAAAAGAGAAGTTTTTAGCTCACTAACTCCAAAAACAGCAGTTAGTGTCAATGCGAAGCGACGACGGGCAGAAACAATCAGACAGCGTCTACTGTCTGGATTCAGAGCTGTCTTGGCGTGTATCTGTTAGGAAGTGTCTGATTCGCAGGCACATGCCAGCAACTTTTCGTCGCCATTCCAGAGCACTGTACAAACCATAAGCCGCCCCCCCCCCCCCCCCCCCCCAGACAGCGGATACCCTTCTCCGTTGTATAATGCAGTGTTTCCAGCTGGCACCAGCCACCCCCAGCCACGGTCGCCGCTACCGTCTGCTACCGCAGACGCGCGAGAAATAAACCAGCAGACCCCAGCACTGGCACGTCGTACGACGTATCATCATCGCCGACAGACACCGACAGAATCATCGCCGACAGACACCGACAGAATCATCGCCGACAGACACCGACGAACCGTCCCTCCTGGTGTGGCCGTTTGGCTGCTTTCTCTGGCGGAATATTCTGTCCACCGCTGAAAGAAGGGCCGACAAGCCTGCCACTCTGGCTCGTCCGGTTCGACAGATCGAAACGTCGGGACGGGAAGCGACGAGGAGCGACGAGGACGAAGACCGCCGACGACCGCCGAGTGACCGCCGAGACAGCCAGCCTCCCAGGAGCACGTGGTAGCCCAACAGGTTTCCCCTGAGCTGCGAAGGTCGCGCCTCGGACGGCGGCCGTCAGCTCTACGCTCCACCGGGTGTCCTCTGAACTGCAAGCTGCTACCACGGCCGTCCCGGCGAGCCGCCGCGGGCTACGAGGGGCCGAGAGCTGCGAGCTGTGAGGAGCTGCGAGGAGCTGCGAGGAGCTGCGAGCTGTGGTCAGCAGCTCTCAGTACAATGTCCGCCCACCTGGCGCCCAGTCAGCCTGACGAGTCTGACGAGCATCCTCGCCGTGGCGCAGCCAAGCGGCGGATCTGGGCCAATATGTTCCCAGTCCACTCACCTCGAACAAAGCGCCTGGTCCGTTTAGCAGTATCGCAGCCGACCAGTCAGCGCCAGCGGAGCCGGGAGAGCCGCCCTCCGCCTACGCAGCAGTCTCACGCCGCCAACACAGCGCGCTCCGCCGTGACTCACGGTAGAGATGAAAATCGAACACGGTAGAGGTGAAAAATCGCCTCGCCTCGCCTCGAACCACGCCTCGAGGAAAACGCACATTTCACATTCAGTGACTCACGGCGAAAAATCGACCGCGAAACTGGTCACACAATTTCGTAAACCTTTGAAACCCCACTACGAGAAACGACACACATTTATCTAGCAGATGTAAAGCAGTCATGCGGATTGCGTATGGGTTAAAAAGCTTTGGATAAACAACTCCAGTGCCGTGTGTTATTTTCCATAGCGTGAGCTACGTTTTCGCATAGTGATGCAAGCTTCCGTTGTTTTGTTTCACTCCGCGGCCGAGCGCGTCGGAGCCGGTTCGCAGTGGTACGGCAGTGGGCATGGGTGGGGCTTAACAAAGTGGTGGGGAAAAATGCCATATCAGTTGTTGCTTTGCTGGGTTAGGGCGAAACATCACCATTTGAATACCCAGGAACTTTCCAATTCCAACATAAGTTGGTCGGGCCAAGCACAAAGTTGATGAGGCAAAATACAATGTTGGTGGGGCAGTGGCCCCAACCAGTTGAATACCAAACTCCGTCCTTGGCGGAGGGCCACCAGAGAACATACGACCAGCGAGCGGTGACGATCGTTCTGGCGACCACGATCACCACATAAGGACGCGGGACGCAGGGGATGACGGATGACGCACGCTGGATGACGGATGACGCCAGACGGCTATTGATGACGAGGAATCTCTGGATGACGCGGGGCGGCGCCGGGTTACAGGGGGCCTGAAGACGGGGTGACGTGGAGCCGGCAGATCACACCAAGTCACGCCTGGAACCTCCCTATATTAGACTGTCGACACCCAAACCATACAGGTATTCACCTGTACTGTACTACAGTGCACAGTTACACAGTGCCTCCACAGAAAACACTCCTGTCAATGGAGCCGGCGGCACGCAGCGAATTCCTGCAGCAGTGACAGCCGGCTGACGGCACTGCTAGCTGCAGGACATGGTGGTGCAGGACATGTTGAAATAAAACTGAACCCCGGCCTGACCTGCGCACAACAGCTTACCAACGGCGGACCTCAACAATACTGTGCAGAGGAGGAAAACAACGTTCGCCGCCACCAGTCAAAGAACAGGCGGTGTGCGCGCGCGCGCGTGTGTGTGTGTGTGTGTGTGTGTGTGTGTGTGTGTGTGTGTGTGTGTGTGTGTGTGTGTGTGTGTGTGTGTGTGTGTGTGTGTGTGCGCGCGCGCGTGCGTGCGTGCGTGCGTGCGTGCGTGCGTGCGTGCGTGCGTGCGTGCGTGCGTGCGTGCGTGCGTGCGTGCGTGCGTGCGTGCGTGCGTGCGTGCGTGCGCGCGCGCAGTCGTGGTACAGTCAATTGGGTGTGACAGCAGTTCTCCCCTGTGTGCAACCAAACGCCTCTCTTCATAACAAACATCCCTGAGACAGTCACATCGCTAACCCAAACAGTCTTGGCTTCCTCAAACCCGCAGAGGCAAACACACGTCCAGTTTGCGAAATGTAACCGCAAGCTGCCCCCTGCAGACCGTGGCCCCCTATACCCCCCCCCCCCCCCCCACACCCCACCCCGAGTTCCAATCGGCCCCACCCCACACCTCTTCTCAGCCTTCACAAATTCCCGCCTTGCCGCAAGGCCGGCCAGGCAGTGGCCGCTCCTGGCCACGCTCCGCCGTTCGCCGAACCATCCTCAGAGTGACGTCACCTGCATGACGCACCGTGACGTCACCCGAGTGACGTCACACAGCACGCCACCGCGTCAGCGTCTTGACCTTAGCAGGCGAGCGCCGAGCAGTGCACGACGCGCGTACTCACCGAGTCACGCGTCCGCCACGGGCCGCGGGCGGAGGGCGGAGGGCGGAGGCAGGCGGCGAGACACAGTTGAAGTTCCTGCTATTCTTAGCTCAAATCCTTCCAGGACATTATTACGCTTGCAGCTGTCACAATCCACAGATGCACGCCGCGGCCCCACCACGAATGCCCGCAGGCGGTGACCTATACGCGTGTCACCGCACCAACCGAGACATCACTCGGAGACCGTCGCACAGCAGCAGCAGCAGCAGCAACAGCAGCAGCAGCAGCAGCAGCACCACACGGAGACCCACGCACCGCCTGGCGTCGTTCAAGACATCCTCGCCACCATCGCGCCCACGTATTGGCAGCGCATACCAGAGCGCAAGTCACCACCGATGAGCATAACTACACCTCATCAAGTCACTACCGATCACACAGGTGCACTGAGACGCCGCAGCGCCGTCCCCAGGCTCTCACGGCGGGGCTCGTCGCCGCCGACTGGGGCCGACGCCGCCGCCGCCGACGCCGACGCGCACCATTCAAACGTCGGTCCCGACGCTGCCGACGACGCCAAAATTACCCCCGGCCTGCGCTTTTTGTGGCTTGGCAGGGCGGCGGCGGGCCGCGCGCCGCGTGGCGGCTCGGTGCCGAGTCGTGCTGTGTTGTGTTGTTGAGTGTCATGTTGTCCCGTGTAGTGCTATATCAAGTCGTGTTGTGCGGCCCAAGGGCGTCGCCACCTTCTCAAAGTTGGGGAGGGGGGGGGGGGGGGCACGGAGGCATGTTGAAGTAGATTCTTTTTCATGCAAAGCCATAGGCGTAAAATTAAAATCTGAAAATGTATGTGGGGGGGGGGGGGGCGTGCCCCCCCCCCCCCCCCCCCCGCCTCCGTCGCCCATGGTTGGGCCGTGCCGTGTTGTGCCGTGCCGTGTTGTGCCGTGCGGTGCCATGCCGTGTTGTGCTGTTTCGTGTCATGCCGCCGTGCTGTGGAGTGTCGTGTGTCGATTCGTGTCATGCGGTCCTGTCGTGCCGTGCCATGTCATGCCATGCCGTGCTCTGCTGTGCCTTTCGAGGTTTTGTTATCATTATATATGAACTATTCGGGATGACATTTAAGTCATTCCCCACCCCAGACCATCGCAGCCAGCTGTGGAGTCTGCTCGTCTGGACACTACTGAGACCCGTGGGTGCAATCTGAAGAGCTCCGTGTGGGGGCAGCCGGCCAGGTCACAAAAAAAACGCCCGATTTCCACTAAACACCAGACCTGTAAAGGCAGGTCCGGCTTCTGACTCACGGCAGGACGCCTCTCAGCCGCCTCTCAGCACCATACCGAGAGAGAAACAAAACCTTATACGGCCGTCAGTCTTATAGAATCAGAAGAAAAACGCACACATAACTTTATAAGGTCTCACAGAATACAGAATCAGCAGAATAGGAACCTTCCAGAATCAAATGCCTTACAGAATCAGAACAAAAATAGCTATGAAACCCACTCGCCGGCACGCCTCTCGGAAAAAGTCTCTCGGAAAAAGTCGCCAAAAATAACCGTCAGCGCATCGAACACTATTTGTCAGTGTACCGCTTGACCTTGATGCAGGTAGGGCACAGACAACCCCGCGACCGCCCCCTCCCGTCTCCGGCACCCGCGCACGACTGGCGGCCGGTTGGAGGGGGGGGGGGGGGGGGGGGCAAACGGGTTCTGCTACGTGCAACGGCCGATCCACCAGGCGTCCAAACAACACGGGGCGAAACAGCGCGCGCGAGCGGAACGGGCGGGGGTGGGGGCTGAGTGGGAGGTTAGACCGGTGGGTAGTGCAGGACAGGATAGAGTCGCGTGCTGTGCTTGTGTGGGGGTGTGGGTGTGTGAGTGGGTGGCAGGGTTTTGGTCTCACGACCCCGTACCTACTCCCAACCCGCCCAGTCACGGTAACCGCGGCAGGCGCAGTCTCCGGCCGCTGATGGTTAATACCATCCCATCATACCGTCCAGCGGTAGGCGCAGTCTCCGGCCGCTGATGGTTAATACCATCCCATCATACCGTCCAGCGGTAGGCGCAGTCTCCGGCCGCTGATGGTTAATACCGTCCCATCATACCGTCCAGCGGTAGGCGCAGTCTCCGGCCGCTGATGGTTAATACCATCCCATCATACCGTCCAGCGGTAGGCGCAGTCTCCGGCCGCTGATGGTTAATACCGTCCATCATACCGTCCAGCAGCAGGCGCAGTCTCCGGCCGCTGATGGTTAATACCGTCCCATCATACCGTCCAGCGGCAGGCGCAGTCTCCGGCCGCTGATGGTTAATACCGTCCATCATACCGTCCAGCAGCAGGCGCAGTCTCCGGCCGCTGATGGTTAATACCGTCCCATCATACCGTCCAGCAGCTGACACCCTGAGGGCTAACATCGGCCCGTCCCGCCCAGTCACGGTAACCGCGGCAGGCGCAGTCTCCGGCCGCTGATGGTTAATACCGTCCCATCATACCGTCCAGCAGCTGACACCCTGAGGGCTAACATCGGCCCGTCCCGGCGGGGGCGGGGGCGGGGGCGGGGGCGGGGGCGGGCAGGACGATTAGTCATCGTCTCGGCCCGCCGTCTGTCTGGAGTGAGCCCAGCCTGCACACCGGGGTCGGAGCGGACCACCAGAGGACCGACACCGACCCGGACCGTCATTTATTTGCGCAGCGAGCAGCTGCTGCAGGCCGGGCAGAGCAGACACACTGCCTCCTGCAGAACCCCAGGTCAGCCGCGCCGCCACTGACACCAGGTCGGGCAGAGCAGACCAGGGGCGGATCCAGGATTTTCTAAGGCAGGGGGCTTCAGGCCTGAGGGCGGCATATTTCCTCGGTGACGGGGACGGCATGGTGCCTTCCAAGAGCGGCATAATGCCTTCCGAGGGCGGCGATGTACCTTCCGAGGGCGGCATAATGCGTTGTGAGGGCGGCAAGATGTCTTCTGAGGGTGCCAGGGTGCCTTCCAAGAGTGCTACGATGCTGTTGGTAGACGCAAGGGCGCCCTGGCGGCCTCCCGAAAACGCTACGACGCCTTCGGCGCCGGCAAATCCTATACAAAAATGGCGCCGTTTTCTAAGGCAGGGGGCTTCAGCCCCTACGGCCCCCCCCCCCCCCTGGATCCGCCACTGGAGCAGACACACTGCCTCCTGTAGCAGCCCAGGTCAGCCGCGCCGCCACTGACACCAGGTCGGGCAGAGCAGACACACTGCCTCCTGCAGAACCCCAGGTCAGCCGCGCCGCCACTGACACCAGGTCGGGCAGAGCAGACACACTGCCTCCTGCAGAGCCCCAGGTCAGCCGCGCCGCCACTGACACCAGGTCGGGCAGAGCAGACACACTGCCTCCTGCAGAACCCCAGGTCAGCCGCGCCGCCACTGACACCAGGTCGGGAGGAGCAGACACACTGCCTCCTGCAGAGCCCCAGGTCAGCCGCGCCGCCACTGACACCAGGTCGGGCAGAGCAGACACACTGCCTCCTGCAGAGCCACAGGTCAGCCGCGCCGCCACTGACACCAGGTCGGGCAGAGCAGACACACTGCCTCCTGCAGAACCCCAGGTCAGCCGCGCCGCCACTGACACCAGGTCGGGAGGAGCAGACACACTGCCTCCTGCAGAGCCCCAGGTCAGCCGAGCCGCCACTGACACCAGGTCGGGCAGAGCAGACACACTGCCTCCTGCAGAGCCACAGGTCAGCCGCGCCGCCACTGACACCAGGTCGGGCAGAGCAGACACACTGCCTCCTGCAGAACCCCAGGTCAGCCGCGCCGCCACTGACACCAGGTCGGGAGGAGCAGACACACTGCCTCCTGCAGAGCCCCAGGTCAGCCGCGCCGCCACTGACACCAGGTCGGGCAGAGCAGACACACTGCCTCCTGCAGAGCCACAGGTCAGCCGCGCCGCCACTGACACCAGGTCGGGAGGAGCAGACACACTGCCTCCTGCAGAACCCCAGGTCAGCCGCGCCGCCACTGACACCAGGTCGGGAGGAGCAGACACACTGCCTCCTGCAGAACCCCAGGTCAGCCGCGCCGCCACTGACACCAGGTCACGTGGTCTCTCAGTTCCGGTCGCGGCGACAGCACACTTGTGCTCCCTGCATCTTTCATCATTGGACATCATTGTCCGAATTGCCGACATGAGATGGCGATGCCGACATGAGATGGCGATGCCGACATGGAAATGGCGATGCCGACATGAGATGGCGATGCCGACATCAGATGGCGATGCCGACATGAGATGGCGATGCCGACATGAGATGGCGATGCCGACATCAGATGGCGATGCCGACATGAGATGGCGATGCCGACATGAGATGGCGATGCCGACATCAGATGGCGATGCCGACATGAGATGGCGATGCCGACATGAGATGGCGATGCCGACATGAGATGGCGATGCCCCGTGATGGAACTGCGAGGCGATGCAGACCCTATAAGGGCTATAACCTAATTACAGACCTGAGGCGGATTTTCCGCTCCAGCTGCGGCTACGTCCTTTCCCTGGAGCCGCTACACTCCGCCCGACAGGAGAGCCAGCGAGACAGTCGTACCGGGAAACACCCAGCACTGGGTGTCAGCACTCCGCAGAGGGAAAGATGACGACACGCAGCACCCAGCACTGGGTGCCAGCGCTCCGCAGAGGGAAAGATGGCGACACGCAGCACCCAGCACTGAGTACCAGCACTCCGCGGAGGGAAAGATGGAGACACGCTTTCCCCAGTGCAGTGCCCACGTGTCTACGCCTAGCGTCTCACTCAGAGCCCCCTGCGACGCTGAGCTCTTCAAGTTCCCACCTCTTGTATTCGGGCTTAACGACTATGCGAACGTCGTTATTAAAGGAAATAGTTCACTTTGTAAATTTTTTACCCAACACGATTTGATTATATCTTTTAATACAATTTCTTTTTATATTGTCAAAAATGGCCTTATATCGCGCCGATTCAGGACAGACGGCTGTACATTTGTATTGTTTATCAAAACTATATGCATACTCTCTTAGTCAGAGTCCTGACGTCACGCGAATGTAAAAAATGGCTCAGCCAATCAGATTCGAAAGTAAGTAAGGATAGACTCGCATTAGAGATGTGCCAACCGGCGGCCGGCGTTCACTTGCTAGCACCAGCTGCAAGCTGATTGGCTGATGGTTTAGCCTCTGCTCGGGCCAGTAACCAGTACAAGTAACCAGTACAACAGTAACATAGTACAAGTAAGTAACCAGTACAACATTCTTTCGCCAGCACCGCATTCCCTCGCCAAAAACTCAAATATATTCGGCTGGAGTCTTTTCAGTCAAGAAAACTTGCAGATAGGGGTTTCCCAACACGGGCTACACAACTGCTATCTCAGTTTAAAACTAATGTTGAAGGTGAACTATTTCCTTTAATAGTCGGGGACTTCCATGCCAACCCAAGCAGGGGAGCCGAACAACCCCGCCAGAAGCCAGACTCCAACCCGGAACCCGTGGACTCCGAGATCAACGCTCTACCAACTGAACTATCCGGACCCTTCATGCCTGGATGATCGGTGCCTCCAGCGGCACTGTGCGCTTCACTGTACAACCTTTCCTGGCCCCTAGGCACGCTGTAGCTATGACAAACCACAACATCCCAACAGTGACCAGTCCGTCTGGCATGTCTGGTGTCGGTGTCACAGACGGCGTCTGACATGCCTGGTGTCGGTGTCACATACGGCGTCTGACATGTCTGGTGTCGGGGTCACAGACGGCGTCTGACATGCCTGGTGTCGGTGTCACATACGGCGCCTGACATGTCTGGTGTCGGGGTCACATACGGCGTCTGACATGTCGGTGTCACAGACGGCGTCTGACATGTCTGACTGGTGTCACAGACGGCGTCTGACATGTCTGGTATCGGTGTCACAGACGGCGTCTGACATGTCAGTGTCACATACGGCGTCTGACATTCCTGGTGTCGGTGTCACATACGGCGTCTGACATGTTTGGTGTCGGGGTCACAGACGGCGTCTGACATGTCTGGTGTCGGTGTCACAGACGGCGTCTGACATGTCAGTGTCACATACGGCGTCTGACATGCCTGGTGTCGGTGTCACAGACGGCGTCTGACATGTCTGGTGTCGGTGTCACAGACGGCGTCTGACATGCCTGGTGTCGGTGTCACAGACGGCGTCTGACATGTCGGTGTCACATACGGCGTCTGACATGTCGGTGTCACATACGGCGTCTGACATGTCTGACTGGTGTCACAGACGGCGTCTGACATGCCTGGTGTCGGTGTCACAGACGGCGTCTGACATGCCTGGTGTCGGTGTCACAGACGGCGTCTGACATGTCGGTGTCACATACGGCGTCTGACATGTCTGGCTGGTGTCACAGACGGCGTCTGACATGTCTGGTGTCGGAGTCACAGACGGCGTCTGACATGTCTGGTGTCGGAGTCACAGACGGCGTCTGACATGTTTGGTGTCGGTGTCACAGACGGCGTCTGACATGTCAGTGTCACATACGGCGTCTGACATGTCTGACTGGTGTCACAGACGGCGTCTGACATGCCTGGTGTCGGTGTCACAGACGGCGTCTGACATATCTGGTGTCGGTGTCACAGACGGCGTCCGACATGTCGGTGTCACAGACGGCGTCTGACATGTCTGGTGTCGGAGTCACAGACGGCGTCTGACATGTCTGGTGTCGGTGTCACAGACGGCGTCTGACATGTCTGGTGTCGGAGTCACAGACGGCGTCTGACATGTTTGGTGTCGGGGTCACAGACGGCGTCTGACATGTCTGGTGTCGGTGTCAAAGACGGCGTCTGACATGTCAGTGTCACATACGGCGTCTGACATGTCTGACTGGTGTCACAGACGGCGTCTGACATGCCTGGTGTCGGTGTCACAGACGGCGTCTGACATCTGGTGTCGGAGTCACAGACGGTGTCTAACATGTCTGGTGTCGGTGTCACAGAACATGTCTGTGTCGGTGTCACATACGGCGTCTGACATGTCTGGTGTCGGTGTCACATACGGCGTCTGACATGTCTGGTGTCGGTGTCACATACGGCGTCTGACATGTCTGGTATCGGTGTCACAGACGGCGTCTGACATGTCGGTGTCACAGACGGCGTCTGACATGTCTGGTGTCGGTGTCACATACGGCGTCTGACATGTTTGGTGTCGGGGTCACAGACGGCGTCTGACATGTCTGGTGTCGGTGTCACAGACGGCGTCTGACATGTCAGTGTCACATACGGCGTCTGACAAGCCTGGTGTCGGTGACACAGAACATGTCCGTGTCACAGACGGCGGACGGTGGGCGCCGGGTGACGGGAGCCTGACACGAGGCTGGGGGACGGCGACCCGGCCGCCACCACTGCTGGACGTCACACAGCCAGCCGGCACATGCCCGGCTCGTTCATTCGTTCGTCCGTTGGTTCGTTGAGTTCGTTCGTCCGTTGGTTCGTTGGTTGGTTCGTCCGTCCGTCCGTATGCCCGGTGTGACGCGCAGCGAAGTCCCGTGGCGGCCGTACCGATTTGTCAGGGCTCATATTCGCAGATAACATACATAACTCCAGGTATATAAATGTCCCTTTCCAGATATTTATAGCAGCAAATCAGTCTGGCATGGCCATTGGTTATTCAATAACCATCGGAACTTGGCACGGCAAAGCAGTGGGTATATTGAAAGAGTTCAGATATTGGAACTTCAATCTCCACGCTACTGTCCCCTCCCCTCCACCGCCTGCCCGTCCCCCGACAGCGACGCGACGCGACGCGACGCGACGCGACGCGACGCGACGCGACGCGACGCGACACGACGCGACACGACACGACACGACACGACACGACACGACACGACACGACACGACACGACACGACACGACACGAAGCACGAGTCACGAGTCTGACACGTGCGACACCGACACCGGGCGACACGGCGTCACCTGACACGCCACCAACTGGCACGTTCCAGGAGTCGCAACACCCCCCCCCCCCCCAGACCTCTCCCACCAGACGTCTCGCCTCCGCCCGTCAAGTGTCGCCTCTGCAGCCTCCGCGACCCGCCGCCAGCGCCATACATGTTTGACCTGCCTGGCGGGTAAAGGCATTGTACATCCTGCAGGGCGCCAGGCGCAATGCGCACAGCACACTAATGTGTTTGATCCGTGATGTCAGGCGCCTGACCCACGGTGTAACGTGCTCACCACACAGCTCACTCATCACTGAGCAGTACACGGTGACTATGTAACGTGCAGCAGTAACATGCAGAGTGCACGACACACACCGCCGAGGCCTATCATGTCTGTCATGATCAGCGCCAGTCTGTCATAGCATAGTGCATTGCTCGACCCGCCCCCACAGACAGCTTCAGACACCGGTGCCGGCCGCCGCCGCCAACCCCCCCCCCCCCCGCCGCGGCCGCCGCCCACCGGCGCCCACCGCCGCCGCCGCACACTACCAAGGAAACCCCACGGAGCCGCCAGAGGCTAGCCGGCACCCCGGCTTCCCGACCTCAACTGCAATGCGAACGCAGCTGGAACCGTACAGCTGGGATGGGGCGCCGCAGTAACGGAGCCGTGGTTAACGAGCGGCTGTGCACAGCCAAGAATACGCGGTCCATGCCGTCCAGGCATGCCGGCGCGCCAGGCGATCTTCGGATGTAGGGCACCGCGCACCGGGCCAAACGAGAGCAGGGCAGGGTGAGGAAGTCAAAGCACCATGGCCGAGACAGAGGAGAGGCGAGGGTAGTGGTGGTGGAGGTAGGGGTGAGGTAGGGGTGAGGTAGGGGTGAGGTAGGGGTGAGGTAGGGGTGAGGTAGGGGTGAGGTAGGGGTGAGGTAGGGGTGAGGTAGGGGTGAGGTAGGGGTGAGGTAGGGGTGAGGTAGGGGTGAGGTAGGGGTGAGGTAGGGGTGAGGTAGGGGTGAGGTAGGGGTGAGGTAGGGGTGAGGTAGGGGTGAGGTAGGGGTGAGGTAGGGGCGAGGTAGGGGTGAGGTAGGGGTGAGGTAGGGGTGAGGTAGGGGTGAGGTAGGGGTTGGGGTGGCGATGGCGATGGTTATGGCGATGGCGATGGCGATGGCGGCGGTGGTAGGGGTGGTGATTATGGAGGTGGCAGCTGCTCGTCGTACACCACAGGTGGTGTGCAGAGGTTTTCGGAACACCCTGAGGCGGGTCATTGCCGGTCTGTCCGGCGCTGCCACTGCAGTGGACGATGCCGCTATAGACAAGGCCGAGTGCACGATGTAACCGAGTGCGATACGTGTCAGAGTAGGCGGGGCGAGGCTCGTGCAGTGGACGATGCCGCTATAGGCAAGGCCGAGTGCACGATGTAACTAAGTGCGATACGTGTCAGAGTAGGCGGGGCGAGGCTCGTGCAGTGGACGATGCCGCTATAGGCAGGGCCGAGTGCACGATGTAACCGAGTGCGATACGTGTCAGAGTAGGCGGGACGAGGCTCGTCGATTCCGCCATTACCCCAGAGCGCACACCAGCCCTTAACCAACACCTAATATAAGATCACATAGGCTATTCTTCATCTCACCTTATATAATCCCCTTTGTGTCCCCTTCCGTCTCGCATAATGAGCAAACAAGCATTACCGTCTACGACAGTATCTAAGCGGTCACTAAGACGAGAGATTCTGTAATCGATGTAAGGCCCTCCATATGAAGTTGAACACCCCTTCACCAAACACATTACGACAAGTCCACGAGAGAATACTAGAGCAGTCACCTTGACACCGATATTTTATCATCAATTTAAGTCCTCCATATTCGACCCCATACCACCAGAGGTAAGCAAAGTACAGAGTTCAGAGCGCCCGAAGTCCGGCCGCTATCAGCGCATGTGAGTTTTCTCTGAGCGTCGTGGGACGTGAGCGTCGTGGGACAGGTTAGTTTACCCGGCCGAGCACGAAACGAACCGATCGCTATCAAGTCGCTCGCCAAAGGAAAGTACGGCTCAACAAAGACACCACAGCCGATCACCAGCCGGTAAAGCTCAGAGGCACCTGGTAACCCGGTAACCCGGTAAGGCGGAATCACTTTGACACCAGTGACACCTGCGGACGATCCCTCCCAACACCTGCGGACGATCCTTCGTCACCGGTGATACCTGCGGACGATCCTTCGTCACCGGTGACACCTGCGGACGATCCTTCCCGACACCGGTGACACCTGCAGGCGATCCTCCCCGGCGGCTCTGACGCCGATGACACCTACAGACCATCCTTCCCGCCTCCGAGACAACATAAATCACCACACCACCTCGGCATCACGGCCAATGCCACGAACCGTCACGCACATGTCCGGGGCCACACGCAGGGCCCCGCGCCGCCGCCGCCGCCGCCGCCGCCGCCGCCGCCGCCGCCGCCGCCGCCGCCGCCGCCGCCGCCGCCGCCGCCGCCGCCGCCGCCGCCGCCGCCGCCGCCGCCGCCGCCGCCGCCGCCGCCGCCGCCGCCGCCGCCGCCGCCGCCGCCGCCGCCGCCGCCGCCGCCGCCGCCGCCGCCGCCGCCGCCGCCGCCGCCGCCGCCGCCGCCGCCGCCGCCGCCGCCGCCGCCGCCGCCGCCGCCGCCGCCGCCGCCGCCGCCGCCGCCGCCGCCGCCGCCGCCGCCGCCGCCGCCGCCGCCGCCGCCGCCGCCGCCGCCGCCGCCGCCGCCGCCGCCGCCGCCGCCGCCGCCGCCGCCGCCGCCGCCGCCGCCGCCGCCGCCGCCGCCGCCGCCGCCGCCGCCGCCGCCGCCGCCGCCGCCGCCGCCGCCGCCGCCGCCGCCGCCGCCGCCGCCGCCGCCGCCGCCGCCGCCGCCGCCGCCGCCGCCGCCGCCGCCGCCGCCGCCGCCGCCGCCGCCGCCGCCGCCGCCGCCGCCGCCGCCGCCGCCGCCGCCGCCGCCGCCGCCGCCGCCGCCGCCGCCGCCGCCGCCGCCGCCGCCGCCGCCGCCGCCGCCGCCGCCGCCGCCGCCGCCGCCGCCGCCGCCGCCGCCGCCGCCGCCGCCGCCGCCGCCGCCGCCGCCGCCGCCGCCGCCGCCGCCGCCGCCGCCGCCGCCGCCGCCGCCGCCGCCGCCGCCGCCGCCGCCGCCGCCGCCGCCGCCGCCGCCGCCGCCGCCGCCGCCGCCGCCGCCGGGGTGGTGGTGGTGGTGGTACTGGGGCTTCACGACGACACACGGCTGTCGTTATTTACCGTCGCGGTCTCTCTCACGCCGACCCACGCGGGGGAACCGAATGACCTCACCAATACACCAGACGCGCCAGTCGCCAGTCTCGAACCCGGAACCTGTGGATTCAGAGGCAGAGCCCAACGCTCTACCGACTGAGCCAACCAGACACGGTGGCCAAATTCAGCGATTTAGGGGAGGGAGGTGATACTTTTACATGCTATCAGGCCCGGATGTCCCTTTTCATGCCATCAATTCTTCTGAACATGAAATAATTATAACCTCCTTGCCCCCTAAATATCTGACTTGAGTCACCATGCACCTGGACCGTTCATTCCGTCGCCAGCGAGCCGTCTGACCGTCTGGCCTCTGGACGTCCGGCAGTCACGTCATCACGCCATCAACTGCGTCCGATCATTGGCGGACGACTCGCGGCCCAAGACTGCATCAATCACCTGTCATCGGAACACAGACGGCCCTGTCTAGTAGCATCCCCCCCCCCCCCCCGGGTCTCCTGCCCATGGCACGCGAATCAGCCGCCTGGGCAGACCGCTGCACGGGTACTGAGCACGAGCACTGGGCGGTGAGCAATGAGCGCCGAACAGCCCCCCCCCCCCGTCAGCATCCGCGTACCGGGAATGGCGATGAAGTTAGAGGGGACGGGACATTGTGGTAGACTTTGGAGACGGATCGTCGCCATTTCGACATGGACTACTGTCGATACCGTCCATATTGATTTTTTATTATTATTACGAATGTTTTAAAGGATGGATTTCCAAGATCAGCACCCACGCTAGGCAAAGCTTGGCCCCTGACCCCATCATCATCCGATATCTTCGACGACCAGCCCGTATGTCACGATAGTGGATTCATGCGCCATCGCACAGCGGGGGACACGGGGGGGGGGGGGGCACATCAGAACAGAAACCACATCAGTTGGCAAAACACAGACAGCCGGGACGGGCGGTAGCCAGTCGCCCTACAGCACAAATAATCACAGATCACTCACGACGAGCTATCAGTTCAAATATCCATTCACTACCGCTACCCCCTCCAGAGCCAGCAGTCTTCTTCTCCAGCCCCTCGCTACGACTCGAGCACCAGCCCCGGTCCCCTGTTCGCCCGCATCCCCAATGAGGGTACCCCCGCTACCGCCACCGCCACCAGCAGCAGCTCAGTGAGCCCCGCGCCCCTCATCCCTACAGATCGATACCCAAGTTTCGGCGATGCCTGCCGACTCCGCTCGGTGCCAGGCAGCCCGCTCGTCTGGCGGTCCTCTGAGTCACCAAAGGCAGCACGTGAGCGGTCACGCGGGGCGAGTCGGTGTCGCGGGGACGCGGTGACACGCGGCGACACGCGGTGACACGCGGCGACACGCGGCGACACGCGGCGACACGCGGCGACGTCGTGTCGCGGTGTCCCCCGACGGCGTGTCCGCTTCAGTCCGCCCGAACCGAACGTAAATGGTCACGTCCGTGGCGGCGCATGAGCAGGCATGCGGTCCGAGCGCGTGTCACAGACCGAAATAGGCTGCGACGGGGCCAAGATTACCGAGAAGGAGTAGGAACGGTTCTGCCGGACTCGGTTCCGTCTAAATAGTAGCAAGATGGCGCGCCAGTCGAATCCGGATGCAACTGGTCGACACCGTGCCGCTTTTAGGGAAATTTGGCACGACCGTTCATGCAAGGCATTGATCCGAGAAGTCGAGCAAGACAGTGGGTCCATATCAGTCTTGATGGCTCTTTAATCTCCCTGTAAGCTGCCATCATCACACTAATGATCGTGTACACGTCTCCAACTGACCCCGTCCCTGGCAGTCTCTGGCAGCCCTCGCCAGTAGCGATCTTATGAAGTCATGAACCCATAACGTCGCGCTGTACCAACAACCCACGGTCAACAGTCTACACGTCAGCGATCGTCAGTCCACACCACGTAGCGAAGTCGGCCTGCCCACCACGGCACCGGCCGGGGCTGGGCACTGGCATTGTGTGCCCGATACACAAACGGCAAGGGGCGGCGCCCGGCCGACCGGCCTGCCGGCACTCGGCAGTGTCAGCACGTGGTCTCTGTGTGCTGGGGGGGGGGGGGGGGGGGGGGGGGGGCAGCGGTGTTGTTGCAGATCGCCTGCGAACGACGATCGCTAGTCGAGAATGGGATAATAGCGCGATCTGAGCAAGACGGAACAGAGGAGGGGAGGGACGCTGCAGAGAGACGGTCACGAAGCGAAGGAAGACGGATGCGAGGGGAGGAGGGAGGGAGGAGGGAGGAGGGAGGAGGGAGGAGGGAGGAGGGAGGAGGGAGGAGGGAGGAGGGAGGAGGGAGGAGGGAGGAGGGAGGAGGGAGGAGGGAGGAGGGAGGAGGGAGGAGGGAGGAGGGAGGAGGGAGGAGGGAGGAGGGAGGAGGGAGGAGGGAG
This sequence comes from Chirona hameri, assembly GCA_036785665.1. Lineage (NCBI taxonomy): Eukaryota > Metazoa > Arthropoda > Thecostraca > Balanomorpha > Balanidae > Chirona > Chirona hameri. The sequence continues at coordinate 89,299 of JAXIVJ010003308.1, forward strand.
GAGGGAGGAGGGAGGGAGGAGGGAGAGTGAGAGGGGAAGGAGGAGGGAGAGGGGAGGGAGAGGGGATGGAGAGGGGAGGGAGGAGGGAGAGGGGAGGGAGGGAGGGAGAGGGGAGGGAGGGAGGAGGGAGAGGGGAGGGAGGGAGGAGGGAGAGGGGAGGGAGGGAGGAGGGAGAGGGGAGGGAGGGAGTGAGAGGGTCCGTTGCAAGGTAAGACGGCGGGATAGCCACTCCAGCAGGTTACCAGTATTCAGCAGACGCTGAGAACACCACACTGCATAATCAAGTCATGAGCGTCGAATGTGGAATGAGGAAGTGGCTACGCCGCAGAAAAGGCGCCATGTTTTGAACAGGAGACAAATGCTGCTGCCAGACCCCGGCGCCAGGCCACCGGACAAGTGATACCTTGTACAAGCTGAGATCGCAGACTGGACATGCCACCCAGACGAAGCCTGGCGAATACATACACCCCAGATAAGCGACTGTCGTTTATGGGCGCAATTTGAACCGATTCCAACGATGGCCGGGCCCGCAGCGAAGCGTGACGGATACCACGAAAACATCGTTCAGCGAGACAGACGGGTTTTTAGGCGTCTGACCTCGGCATATATGTCAGGCTCAGTTCTGTCTGAAGCAAATCGTATGTGTGTGTGTGTGTGTGTGTGGGGGGGGGGATGGTGACGCACGCTTTCGCTCCTGCCAATATCAAGAGCTGGGCATACCACCGCGCCCCGAATAGACCCAGTTATCAGTGTTTACGCACCCCGGACGCACCCCGGTGCGTGTGGCCACTGGCCAGCGTGACCAATATTTCCAATCATCATTGGTGGATCATCCCATCTCACACATCACCTTATAACCACTCAGACTTCGATACGAGTCATGTCGGAGTCAGACAGTCTGACAGCCTTGAGTCTGACTCGGTCAGACTTCGACCATTGAAACGAGTCACGGGTCAGTCCACTCGTCCCACGACATGACTCCTACTCTACAGCTACTACTCCTCTACTTCTCTGCTATTCTACTACAGCACTCACCTTGAGTCGTTTCATCTCCATCTTCAGCGCTGCAATCTCCTGTCTCTTCCCCTCGACATTGTGCACCAGCTCTGACATGGACCTCTCCATGGCCGCTCGCTCGTCGTTCGGTCTACCATCGCCTACACCCTCCTCCATCGGCACCGGGGGCCGATCGTCCACACGAACGGGCAGCGTCGGCAGCGACGCGGACGCCTCGTCGACGGCGACGCCGGCCGTCTCCTGACTGGGCGGTCGCTCCTCGGCCAGTCGCTCCTTGCTGCGCTCCTTCTCCTTAGGAGCAGCAACCTTGTTCATGGTCCTGCGCAGGAACGAGCGAAGTTTGAACCGCTGCGACATGGTGGCGGTGGGACGGGTTACGACGGGTCACGGGGTCAAGAGGTCACGAAGAGGGAGTAGGGGGCGTCACGACGCTCGGGTCGCGAGGCGGCGAACTCGCGGTGTCACACGGTGTCACGCGAGTCACACGGAGTCACGCACCGTCACGCGAGTCACTCAAGCCACTGGCCGCGCTGGCGCGCCGAGCCTAACCCGGTGGTTAGGCTTCACGATCACTGCGGGCTCGCATCGCGGGTCGCGGGTCGCGCCGCTCAGCGGTCAGGTCGCTCGAGTTGGTTCGTTCGCTCGGAGTACGCTCGAAGGCACGCGAAGAAGACGGTTAGTTCGCCAGCTTCGGGGGGCCGCTGAATGACCGAAGGCGCTCGCTCGGACGAGCAACGGCAGTCGACTCGACTCGCTGGCTTCAATGCTCTAGGCTGGGATCGCCCAGACAGTCGACTGCGGTCCCAGAAGCGATCCTGGGCTGGTCCACGGTGCAGTGAGTGTCCCCAGCTGGCTCGGCGGGTCCACGAGAGGTCCACGGGAGGTCCACCGAGGAGCGACCGGTACTGTCCACGATAGCAGCTCCACTGACTATGCTGGTCGCCCACTCGTCCTGTAACAGAAGCACGACATGGTGAGTGATGATCGCACTGGAGGTACCGACACCCACGACACCCACGACACCCACGCACGACCGCAGCGGGACAGCGAGGCGCACAGACGGCATGTGAGAACTCGGCCAAAACACAAACAAGGCAAAGGCATCAGAACGAAAATACGCCTCCACAGGTATTTTGTTCATAACAGCGCAGTGTACCGCGGAACTTTGGCGTCGTCGTAGCATAAGTATGAAAGGGAATCGAACATGTCATAGGTTCAGTAACAACAGTCGGTGGTAGTGGCAGGTTTCAGATGTAACCAGGTCAAAGCTTTGCTCAGGGTGATTGATGGGTTGCCGATCACTGGCGAGCATAAGTAAGCTGCAACATGCGTCATCAACAGACACCAACTCATCAATTCCATGAGCCCCTCCCCTCATTCCCCGTTCGCAGCCGGCCACTTTCCGTATCTCCCAAGATTACACTTTGATGTATCGCCTGGTTCCCGAATTTTAATCACGGCTGGCTCCGTTTTCACTCATGCCGCACCAATCTTCTCACCCCGACCCGAGCGCAGCGGGGCACCGACAGCGCAACAATGGAATGCCGAGCCTGTTTAGAGTCGCCTATTCATCAGCTGGTCAGCAGTGGCACAGGTCAGCCCATCACGTGACCATCACGTGACCGCTCGGCCGAGGCACCGGCGTTCTCACAGTCCGGCACGACGCGGAGGAGGCAGCGGCGGCGCACCGCCCCGCCCACCGCCACCGCCACCGACCTCCTGCCTCCCCGTCAAAAACACAGCCGCCGCAACGCGCTGAGCCGGCGCTTCACCTGGCAGCACCGCCTCCCGAAGCCTTCCAGCCGACCGCACGCGCCACATTGCCCCGGGCGCTGGACGCCGAGACGATCGCTGACCCCATGACCTCGCCGCGGCGCTTGATCCCCTGCGTTTAGTCCGCATCGCCGCCGGAGACGAGAGACCTTGGGAGGAGATCGGAGTGAGCACGTCCACCGCCAAACCGCGGCGGCGGCGGCGGCGGCTTGGGAGATGGGACTTGGAAGACGGAAGGATTCTCGATGGCAGCTAGGCTAGCTGAACGACCGTCCACTGATTAGTGACCCCGTTTGAAGCAGAAAGTAGCCAGCGCGGGTCACGTCAAGATTCAAGCCAACGACCTCTCCATTCCCAGCATATATCCAAACCGATGTCCCGCCCCACGCCTGCCAACGATAATTTCAGAGGCTTCAGTTACGGAGTGAGAAGCGTACAGAACCGTTCCACCCCGCCACACGCACAGGGCCGGAGCGGCTCGGAAAAAGCTCGCACGGCCGCCTCGCACGGCCGCCTCGGCTCGTCCCGTCACGCACCCTGCAGCTCGCGGCGGCCCCGGCCAACAGCTGGCCTCTGGCGGCGGCCCCGGCGGTCGGCAGACAGACAAAAACGGCGCCTCGTCGCCGATATATGGCGCGAGTCGTGTATCGAGGCGGACATCGGCGGGCAGACGCGCCTCGCCGAGTCGCCGAGCTGTGTCTCGCCGAGTCGAGCCGGGCTGCGCGACTCGCATGGGCGACCCCAAGGACAGAGCCGGCGCAGATAACATACGAGATACCGCGCGTGCGTTAGACTCACGTGGTAGGGGAGAGAGGAGTGAAGGGTGTTCTGTTCTGAAAACAGCGGTGGACGCAGCCGATAAATGCTTTCGTCCAGAGCCGGAAAGGCAGACTACGGGAAGGTAGACTAGACAAAGCACATGGCGACAAATGTCTAACCAGGCTGATTTGAATCATGCATTTCAGGGAAAACGAGCTAATATGAAGTCAATTGCCGGCCCAAATCATGGCTCTTCCTATTTATGTATTATCCTACCTTCGGCGATATAACTGCGCGCCTAAACAAAACAAATCATCATCGCCACGAGAGGTGAAACATTTCCCAAACCAGCGCGTCAGCACCGGGCAACCCAACACAGATTCCCAGCCAAGCAGACGCCCGACACCAGACGACTCAAACCGGGCATTCCATCTCAGACTGCGCCGGAACACTTCTCCAGCACCTGCCGGAGCCGCCATCTGTCGCCGCCCGGTGGCTCCGCGAATACGTGATCAGCTAAGCTGCAGCACCAGCGGCAGCAGCTGCAGCAGCAGCTGCAGCAGCAGCAGCAGCAGCAGCAGCAGCAGCAGCAGCATCAGCGGCGGCGGCGGCGGCGGCGCAGGAAGACAGACTACTCCCGAGCTCCGAGCTCCGCGGAATGACATCGCCACGGTCTCAAAATTGTTGGGGACAAATCCAAGTGCCAATGCACTTTGACACGGGGTCATATTAGAGATGGCTGCAAATTGGCTGGTAATGTCCCTGGTGTCCTCAGTGGTGGCGACGCCCATGCTCCGAGCCCTAAGCGCGGTGAGCGGGGCGGTGAGCGGGGCGGTGAGCGGGGCGGTGAGCGGAGCGGTGAGCCCAGTCGGTGAGCGGGGCGGTGAGCGGGTCGGTGAGCGGGTCGGTGAGCGGGGCGGTGAGCCCAGTCGGTGAGCGGGTCGGTGAGCGGGTCGGTGAGCGGGGCGGTGAGCCCAGTCGGTGAGCGGGCGGTGAGCGGGGTCGGTGAGCGGGTCGGTGAGCGGACGGTGAGCCCAGTCGGTGAGCGGGGCGGTGAGCGGGGCGGTGAGCGGGACGGTGAGCGGGGCGGTGAGCGGGGCGGTGAGCCCAGTCGGTGAGCGGGGCGGTGAGCGGGCGGTGAGCGGGGCGGTGAGCCCAGTCGGTGAGCGGGTCGGTGAGCGGGTCGGTGAGCGGGCGGTGAGCCCAGTCGGTGAGCGGGGCGGTGAGCGGGGCGGTGAGCGGGGCGGCGAGCCCAGTCGGTGAGCGGGTCGGTGAGCGGGGCGGTGAGCGGGTCGGTGAGCGGGACGGTGAGCGGGATGGTGAGCGGGGCGGTGAGCGGGCGGTGAGCGGGGCGGTGAGCGGGGCAGTGAGCGGGGCGGTGAGCGGGTCGGTGAGCGGGTCGGTGAGCGGGTCGGTGAGCCCAGTCGGTGAGAGGGTCGGTGAGCGGGACGGTGAGCCCAGTCGGTGAGCGGGACGGTGAGCGGGGCGGTGAGCGGGGCGGTGATCGGGTCGGTGAGCGGGTCGGTGAGCGGGTCGGTGAGCGGGTCGGTGAGCGGGGCGGTGAGCCCAGTCGGTGAGCGGGTCGGTGAGCGGGACGGTGAGCCCAGTCGGTGAGCGGGGCGGTGAGCGGGACGGTGAGCCCAGTCGGTGAGCGGGGCGGTGAGCGGGACGGTCAGCGGGGCGGTCAGCGGGGCGGTGAGCGGGGCAGTGGCAGAAAGTGGTCCATTTCTCCAATTTTCTAAACTTGGAAGTTTTGTTCCGTGAAAACTTTGACTGTAAAGAATGATTTTCTTAGTCTGCGGGTGCAAATGGCTGACGAGCATAAACAAATAGACTGAGACTTGACTTTCCGAACAATGGCCGGAACGTGACAGTGATGCGACACAAATTGTCAAAAAAATGTAAGGCGGAACCTCCAAATTACCAACATCCGAAATTCTGCAGCGATTTAGGGAAGGAAAACTGGTACTTTTCCAAAAATTTACCAACAACTTTTTAAAACCTCCCAAAAAAGTGTTTGCGTATTCAGGTTACAACCCCGCCAACGATACCATCGTCATCGGCCATGGATAACCCTGGGATACTAAAAACACGTTATCTAAAAGACTGAGACTAAACAGTACTTTAGACTGTTTGTAAAAAGACAGTACTTTTGACTGAGACTTGAGCTCAGTTTCTCATATACGTATACGCAACGATACAATGAACATTTGTAACATACGTCTCGGGAGTCTCGGTCCCCGACTGACGCCAAGACCATATTTGTACAGGAAATACGACTGACGATTCATCAATTTTCCACATCACAATATTTGCACATATGGCATATATGAAAATAGGTTGCGTAGAAACGCGTATCAAAAATTACGCAAAAATACTGGTATACGCATTAATAAATGTGTTTCGGCGCTGGCGACAAATTTGTTCCGCGAACTTAGATCGTAGAACCACTTTTCTGACACTGGAGCGGGGCGGTGAGCGGGGCGGTGAGCCCAGTCGATGAGCGGGGCGGTGAGCGGGGCGGTGAGCGGGGCGGTGAGCGGGACGGTGAGCGGGGCGGTGAGCGGGACGGTGAGCGGGGCGGTGAGCGGGGCGGTGAGCGGGGCGGTGAGCGGGTCGGTGAGCGGGTCGGTGAGCGGGTCGGTGAGCGGGGCGGTGAGCGGGTCGGTGAGCGGGGCGGTGAGCCCAGTCGGTGAGCGGGGCGGTGAGCGGGACGGTGAGCCCAGTCGGTGAGCGGGGCGGTGAGCGGGGCGGTGAGCGGGGCGGTGAGCGGGCGGTGAGCGGGGCGGTGAGCGGGGCGGTCAGCGGGGCGGTCAGCGGGGCGGTCAGCGGGACGGTGAGCCCAGTCGGTGAGCGGGGCGGTGAGCGGGGCGGTGAGCCCAGTCGGTGAGCGGGGCGGTCAGCGGGGCGGTCAGCGGGGGCGGTGAGCGGGACGGTGAGCCCAGTCGGTGAGCGGGGCGGTGAGCGGGACGGTGAGCCCAGTCGGTGAGCGGGGCGGTGAGCGGGTCAGTGAGCGGGGCGGTGAGCGGCACAGTTGACGGTGCGGTGACGGTGAGCGGAGAGCGATGAGCGGAACATTCTGACG